>JAWQEG010009067.1:12500-23901 GCA_033782935.1 Petrolisthes cinctipes
GTGAAGGTTATGGTGTTAAAAATTAGGATGTGTAGTGAAGGTTATTGTGTAAGGAATTATAGTGTTAGGATTTTAATATAAGATGTACGGAATGTTATGGTGTTGGGATGTAGGTTAAGGTTTGTTGATGTCTGGTCACCTGTTGTCACTATACAGGCCTAATAGTTTTTTTTTTTTTTTTTTTTTTTTTTTTTTTTTTTTTTGCGTTCCTGTACAGTACACACACGTCTCTATTTCAACCATTTGACCTCCACTATTACTGAAATAAAACAAAAACAACAACATTCCTTACCAAACCATACCACACATTCCACTACACTGACCCACACACACACTCACACGTACACAAATATAGAGTGCACATACATACATATACACACACGTAGACATTTCATTAGTGTTCTCGTATACAGCTACATATTTCAATTTATACAGAACAGTAATTTTTGTGTGCTGTATTGATATGTGTTACTCTTACAACACACACACACACACACACACACACACACACACACACACACACACACACACAATTCCTTCACCTCTGACCTCTTGTCTTCCTTCACACACTCCTGGTCAAACTCTTGCTTCACAGTTCAAAATAATAATGGTAAAAGGTTTTCTTATCAGTCTCTTTATAATTATCCCGAGAAAATGGTGACTTTAAATTCCTCTCCCGGGCCACCTGACCCTGTGGTATTACCCCTTGGGAATAAGGTACCCAGAGTGAGGTGATGTTTAAATGTCCCTTGAGTGTGTGTGTGTGTGTGTGTGTGTGTGTGTGTGTGTGTGTGTGTGTGTGTGTGTGTGTGTGTGTGTAACAATAATAATAATAATAATAATAATATTCGGTTTATTAAATGTGTGTGTGTGTGTGTGTGTGTGTGTGTGTGTGTGTGTGTGTGTGTGTGTGTGTGTGTGTGTGTGTACTTCTATTTACCATCCACACCTGAACCATGACCTGACCTGACCTGACCTGACCCATCGATCTCATTAGGGAGTCAAGATGGAGGAGGCTATAAGCGAGTGTTGTGAGACTTATATAGATGGAGTTGGGTGGGTATAGGAGCAGCCAGGATTAATGGGGTCGTTTCTTACTATATACTATCCTGTAAATATGAATCACTGCAAATCGTACCATCACGCTCACTGAAGTTATCCTTACGGTACAACCAACAATGTAAGACGATGAGGTGGGGTAGGTGAGGGAGAAGAAGGAAGATATGGGTGAGGAAGGAAAGGAGAAGAAAAAGGAAGAGATGGGTGAGGAAGGAAAGGAGAAGAAGATGGAAGAGATGGGTGAGGAAGGAAAGGAGAAGGAAGAGATGGGTGATGGAGGAAAGAAAAAGGAAGAGATGGGTGAGGGAGGAAAGGAGAAGAAGGAAGAGATGGGTGAGGGAGGAAAGGAGAAGGAAGAGATGGGTGAGGTAGGAAAGGAGAAGAATGAAGAGATGGGTGAGGGAGGAAAGGAGAAGAAAAAGGAAGAGATGGGTGAGGAAGGAAAGGAGAAGAAGGAAGAGATGGGTGAGGAAGGAAAGGAGAAGAAGGAAGAGATGGGTGAGGAAGGAAAGGAGAGGAAGGAAGAGATGGGTGAAGGAGGAAAGAAGAAGGAAGAGATGGGTGAGGAAGAAAAGGAGAAGAAGGAAGATATGGGTGAGGAAGGAAAGGAGAAGAAGGAAGATATGGGTGAGGAAGGTAAGGAGAAAAAGAAGGAAGATATGGGTAAGGAGAGAGACGACAGGGGTTAGGTTAAGGGAGAGGGTGGACGGAGAAACAAATGACAGAAAAGGTGGTTGAGGAGAATATAGTTTTGACAGAATATGCGGTTGACGGTAGATACTATTGACAAAGGAAGGAGAGTGGGTATATAGGAAGTGAAATGATGGAGAGGGGAGGGAGGTCGAGGGGAGGGAGAGAGATGATGGGAGAAGTTCGGGGGTAGGGAGAGAAATGATGGGAGAAGTTCGGTGGGTAGGAAGAGAGATGAGGTGGGTAAAGGAGGGCAGGTAGTGAGAGAGACAATGGGTGGGGGAAAAGAAGGGTGAGAGTTGAGGGTGGGTATAGTGAGAGTTGATGGTTGGGTAGTGAGAGATGATGAAGGAATACCGTTGTTAGTTGAGTTGGAGTAGAGAAACATAAGAACTATTCATTTGACGTCCCTTCTCATCTTATCATTATCGAACACTGACAAACAACGAGTTATTTCCTTCCCCTTCAAATTATTACAGCTACACCACCTGGCTTGGCTCCCACAGTATATAAGATGTGTGTGTGTGTGTGTGTGTAATTCTACCTCTCACCACCACCACCACCACCAGTCCACTCACTCACTCTCTCATCTCTCGCATTCACTACATATTGCTCTCTCTCTCTCTCTCTCTCTCTCTCTCTCTCTCTCATTCACTACATTTTGCTCTCTCTCTCTCTCATTCACTACATATTGCTCTCTCTCTCTCTCTCTCTCTCTCTCTCTCTCTCTCTCTCTCTCTCTCTCTCTCTCTTCCTTTGTTACTTTTCCTTTATAGTACTCTCCCTTTGGCTTCTCACCCTATTCCTCCCCTAACACATTGCGTATACTGCTCCCTCTCCATTACCCACACCTCTCTTCCCTCCTCTCTGCCGCATTACTCTCTCCTTCCCCCCCTTCCCTTGCCTCTCCTTGACTCCTACTCGAGTTCCCTAACCTAATTATACCCTTCAAGCTTTGTCTTTCTGCTCGTCGTTCCCTGATTCTCTCCTCTCCTTATTAGCTACCCTTTGCTCCATCGTACCACCATTAGACGATTCTCCCTGTCTCTTTTACTCTGTCTGTCTGTGTGTGTGTGTCTTTTTCTCGTTCCCTCACTATCATATATTTACAGTATCTATTCTCTCCTCTCCTTACCACCATTAGATGATCCTCCCTGTCTCTCTATGTCTGTCTGTGTGTCTTTCTCTTGTTCCCTCACTCTCATATATTTACAGTATCTATTCTCTCCTCTCCTTAGCTACCCTTTGTTCCATCTTACCAATATAAGCAAAATTATTCTCCCTGTCTCTGTCTGTGTGTGTGTTAGTCTGTCTTTCTCTTGTTCCCACACTATCGTATATCTCTTTCTTTCTCTCCTTAGCTACCCTTTGCATCATCTCGCCAACATAATAAGCAAGCTGATCCTCCCTGTCTGTGTGTTTGTGTGTCTTTCTCTCGTACCCTCACTATCCTATATCCGTTCCCTCATTCTATTCGCCATTCCTTTTCGTCCTCTGCGTTTTTACTCTCTTTTACAACATTTCCTATTCATCCTAATCTTTTTATTTGCCTTCCCCCCCCTTGATCCTTACTATGACTTCCCTTATTTCCATAGTTTTGCCTCCTGACTCCTCCTGAATGTCGATCTTTTCTTGTCCACGTTCATTTTCCCCATTTCTTATCTAACCTGGCTTCCCATTCTCACACTGACTACTGCTACACCCTTCCCTTTCTCTTCCACCTCATTCCGTCCTCTCACCTTCCTTTCATCCTTTCCCTTCATCTACTTTATTTTTGTTCATTGTCTATTCAAGGCAGCCAATTTACATGTTATTTATGGAGGTAGAGTATACAGTGTTGGTAAATCTGGAGCAAGTGAATCCTACTAGCTACAGGCCACCATTATTTTAGTTAATCTCGTCCTGCACCCAAGGAATGCTTTGGAGGAATCAAGACACTCAAATGTACCACAAGTATACTATCCCATTAAGTAAGGGGATTTATCTTATGTCAGCGAACTGGAGGGCTACTGATTCCTCAAAACTAAATTATACATAACAGATCCCCCATTGCCATACTAAGATAATTCGTTTACTGGAGTAGTTTTGGAGGAACCTGTAGTCCTCCAAAAATTCACCCATGACATATTTATAATCCACTTTATGTAACGAGGAATGGTTGAATGAGGAGACGTAGGAAGAGTGAAAAGGAGGAGGGAGAGGAGGAAGAGGAGGAATATCAAATAGAAGGTAAGGGAAGGAAGAGTCTGATAAGGAGGTGAGGAAAGGAAATGTGTTGATATAGAGATAACGAAGGGAGGAGACTGGTAGGGAAGAAAGGAAGGAAGGAAGGGTGGGATGGAGTTGGTGTGAGGAGCAAAGGAGAGGATGGGACGAAATGATAAAGAATATACAAAGGAAGGAAGGGATGATGTTATTAATTAAAGAGGAGAGAAAGAGGGAAGAGAGTAATAGGGAGGTAAGGATAGATAGGCTAATTATAATGATGATTTGGAATTGAAAAACAAAAACAAAAAAACAAGATGGTCAAGAGTTAATGAAGAGGACCCTGTAATTAATTTGGTGATAGAAAAAAAAAAAAAGGGTTGGTGCCGATGAATGAAAAGAAAAATTTATGTTGGTTGAGGAAATGAGTGTAGGAGGGGGAAAATCAGATTGGTATTGAGTTTTAGCCAAGGGAATGAGGGGAAAAATAGATAGGCTAAGGTGGTGTGTATGAGGAATATGTAAAATGTATATATATTGGCTGATGGAATAATGAGTGTCGGTAGGAACAACAGGCATAGGAGGGAAGGGGGTCATTTAAAGGGGTCGTTTATGGGGTCGATTGGAGTCTACGTAACCCACTGAACTATGCAACAAAACATATTTCTTACTGGTATACTGTATTCTAGTAGAGTTTGGAGGAATCAATATATAGCCCTCCAAGTAAATGATCACTTTAACTCGCTTCATTTCTGCTGGTGCTTTCCTCGTCGTCCTCCTCCTACCCCCTATGCCTTCACCAGTTGCTTTCTCCTTTAACCTGACCTGATCGTTATGTCACCCATCCCTTACAGTTTAACTATAACTATCTCTCTCTCTCTCTCTCTCTCTCTCTCTCTCTCTCTCTCTCTCTCTCTCTCTCTCTGTGTCTGTCTGTGTGTGTGTGTGTGTGTGTGTGTGTGTGTGTGTGTGTGTGTGTGTGTGTGTGTGCGTGTGTGTGTGTCTTTTCTTTCCTATCTCTTCCAGATATCCTGTCCACTTTTCTCTCTCTCTCTCTCTCTCTCTCTCTCTCTCTCTCTCTCTCTCTCTCTAACCCCTATTCCCATGAAAATAGCCGTCATCAGGAAAGTTTTAACTCCACTTCTTCTTTCCCTTCTTTCTTCCCACCTCGTAAATCTTCCCTCTTTTTTTTTTTCCCCCCTATCTCGCACCTTCTCTCTGGGTTTACTGCCACACCTCTTCCCCCAATCCAATAAGTTTCTTCACCATTTAAATTATTTCCTCTTTTTTTTTTTACACGCATCACACCCTCCCCTCCCTCACAATTCAATCTGTTTCTTGCCCATTTATTTTTCTTTATACACGTATATCTTCCCCAACTCAATTTGTTTCTTGCCCATCATTATTATACAGTATTGGTATTCATTTTTTTTCTACACACTTCATCTCCCCTAAATCAATACGTTTATTCCCTATTTTATTTCCACTATTTATACACGCATCACCCCTTCCTCTCCTTCGTATACATCTTTATCTGCATCCTTCTTATCTCCCTTCTTTCAAATTCCTTCCCGATAGATACTTAAGGGGAGGGTATAATATTTTGATACAATAGAGCACCTTGATTCGCCCACATCATGCCTGCCAGGAAACGGAACCAGGTTAACCAATATAATGATAGCCTGTTGCTTGGAATAGTCTTGATGAGTTAGTTGCTCCAGATTTACCAACATTATACTATACCCTTAATGATCAGTTCTTTATTATTATGTTCATCCCTTTCCTTTACCTTCAATTTTATAACATTACCCCTGTCTCATTCTTTCATCTTATTTCCCCCCCCCTCTCTCTCTCTCTCTCTCTCTCTCTCTCTCTCTCTCTCTCTTTCCTCCTTTTTACCCTGTCTCCTCCTTTCATCCTATTTCCCCTGTCTCATCCTTTCATCCTATTTCCCGTCTCATCCTTTCATCCTATTTCCCTGTCTCCTCCTTTCCTCCCATTTCCCCTGTCTCCTCCTTTCATCCTATTTCCCCTGTCTCCTCCTTTCCTCCCATTTCCCCTGTCTCATCCTTTCATCCTATTTCCCCTGTCTCCTCCTTTCCTCCCATTTCCCCTGTCTCATCCTTTCCTCCTATTTCCCCTGTCTTATCCTTTCATCCTTTCCATCCCATAACAACATACACACAAAATAAATACTTGTCTGACCTTTCGCTAACTCGGCATTATGATATTCCTTTTCGATGGCTACGATTCCTGGGAAAGGTATATAAAATGTTCATAATAATAATATATATTTACAAGGAATGGTGGAATTATCTGAATTTCTTGTCGCTCTTTCTTTTTTTCCCCTCCAATTCTTCCTCTTCTTTCTTTTTCTCGACATCCCTACTTCCTTCTTCTTCTCTACCTTTCCTCCTCTTTCTTTCTTCATCTTTACCTTCCATTTTCTTTTCCTTCCCTTTTATTTCTCCTTTTCTTTCCTTGATTCACCACTTTCATCTTCACTACCATCCTATCTATTTCTTCCTTCTTCTCTACCTGCCTTCCTTCCTTCCTCTCGTGTGTGAGTGAGTGAGTGAGTGAGTGAGTGAGTGAGTGAGTGTGTGTGTGTGTGTGTGTGTGTGTGTGTGTGTGTGTGTGTGTGTGTGTGTGTGTGAGTGTGTGTGTGTGTGTGTGTGTGTGTGTGTGTGTGTGTGTGTGTGTGTGTGTGAGTGTGTGTGTGTGTGTGTGTGTGTGTGTGTGTGTGAGTGTGAGTGAGTGAGTGAGTGAGTGAGTGTGTGTGTGTGTGTGTGTGTCCACTATACCACCTTGGGAAATGGAGCAGGCTGGAGCTACCATTTCTCAAGCCTCCACCCTCTCATTACTCACAATATGTTTACTTATGCAATTTTCTTGAAGTGGTGGTGGTGGTGAGTGGTGGTAGTGGTGGGTGGAAGTGGTGGTAGTGGTGGGTGGAAGTGGTGGGTGGAAGTGGTGAGTGAAAGTGGTGATGGTGAGGGGTGGTAGTGATGGTGGTGAGTGAAAGTGGTGATGGTGAGGGGTGGTGGTGATGGTGAGGGGTGGTAGTGATGGTGGTGAGTGAAAGTGGTGGTGAGTAGTAGCGGTGGTGGTGAGTAGTAGTAGTAGCAGTAGTGGTGGTGAGTGGTGATAATGGCTGTCGTGATAGTAGTAATGATATCCAGTGTTTTCTTTTCTTCTTATATCTTCTATTTTTTTTATTTCTTTTTGAGGAGAGCCCACAGGAAATGGACAGATTCCCTTCTAAGTGATATGACCTTAGTAAATAGTAATACGATTCGCTCACATCACAGTGTTTACAAGTCGAAAAGAAGTGTCCAGTTGTGAAAATTACTGCTGTATTTTGTCTTACAGTTTGCATTGCAGTTACAAAAAATAATTATCATGAGGGAGCCATGCAGTACATTTTCCCCAGGTAAAAAAAAAAAAAAAAAAAAAAAAAAAAAAAATTGAGGCCAGTTGGTGTAAAGAAAAACATATTACAAAATGATTATTATTATACAACCTTATTTCATTATTCATGGGTAAAGTTTTAAATAATTCAAGCCCTTTTTTGGCCCCTCCGCTCACGAGAAAATCCCCACAGACCGAAGTTTTGTTGCCGTGAGTAAAATATTCAACCGAGCGTCATTGAATGCAGACACAACTTTATTCAATCAAAATCATGTTAAGGGGGTGCGGGAATAGGGGGGTGCGGGAGTAAGGTGACAGACTTGGGGGGGGGGTTTAGGGGGGTGCGGGAGTAGGGGACAGGCTTGGGGGGGTTTTGGAGGGTGCGGGAGTAGGGGACAGACTTGGGGGGGTTTCGGTGGGTGCTGGAGTAGGGGACAGACTTCGGGGGGGTTTAGGGGGGTGCGGGAGTAGGGGGACAGACTTGGGGGGGTTTTGGAGGGTGCTGGAGTAGGGGGACAGGCTTGGGATGGGGGGGAGGGGTTAGGGGGGTGCAGGAATAGGGGACAGGCTTTCAACCCACCCCAAGCCTGTCCCCCTATTCCCCCCCCCCAAGCCTGCCCCCCTATTCCTGCACCCCCCTCCCCAAGCCTGTCCCCCTACTGCCTCACCCCAATGGGTAAATTGGAAGGTCTGCCAGTGATTCCTCCAAAGTGTGCCATGAAACAGACGCCTTCAATGGAACTAATACGGGATTTGTTAATTTTTGTTTCCTGGCATAGCTTGGAGGAATCATCAGAGACCTTAAAATTCACCAACAAAAGAACCCTCCCCTTAATTATGTACTCTTATGTTTTCCCTCAGTCCGTCCCTTAATTAAATGTTAAACTGAAGGAACCTGTTATAAAGATGGAGGAAAATTTTGGTAGGTGGTGGAAAGTGTGTGTTTAATATGGTGACAGGGGAGGACGGAAAGGAGGAGGGAGTGTACTACGTGGGGAGTGAGGGACTGTATGTGTACGTGGAGAGTGAGGGAATGTACGTGGGGAGTGAGGGAATGTACGTGGGAGAGGAAATGTACGTGGGGAGAGAGGGAATGTACGTGGGGAGTGAGGGAATGTACGTGGGGAGTGAGGGAATGTACGTGGGGAGTGAGGGAATGTACGTGGGGAGTGAGGGAATGTACGTGGGGAGTGAGGGAATGTACGTGGGGAGTGAGGGAATGTACGTGGGGAGTGAGGGAATGTACGTGGGGAGTGAGGGAATGTACGTGGGGAGTGAGGGAATGTACGTGGGGAGTGAGGGAATGTACGTGGGGAGTGAGGGAATGTACGTGGGGAGTGAGGGAATTTACGTGGGGAGAGAGGGAATGTACGTGGGGAGTGAGGGAATGTACGTGGGGAGTGAGGTAATGTACGTGGGGAGTGAGGTAATGTACGTGGGGAGTGAGGGAATGTACGTGGGGAGTGAGGGAATGTACGTGGGGAGTGAGGGAACAGTAATAAGTAAATGAAAGTGGTGTCAGGTGAAGTGGTAGTGATGGGTATATGAAGTAGTGTTTGGAGTAAGCAGTGGTAGGTGAATAAAGTGGTTGGTTGGTGCACACACACACTGAAGGTTAAGTGGTTAAGTGGGTGAAGTGGTGGTAAGGTAGGTGAGAGCTGAGAGAAGAGAGAATGTCATTGTGTATGTTTGAGAGTTGTTGGTGATGTTGGTAATATGTAAGAGTAATAATAATGGTGGTTGGTTTGAAGGCTGATGAAAGAAAGGCAATGTGTCGTGAACTATATATAAATGTTATGTTACACATTTGTTACCATGACGCCGGACATAAGCTTCGTGGAACCCGTTACCGAGGTCCAGATCAACACCATATCACACATACACACACACGTCGAAGAATAATGGAAAGTAAAAAGAATATCCTGATAAATGTCACTGGAAAGGAAAGTAGGTCTACGTAGTGGTGGTGAAGGTTGGTGAAGTTTAATTAAAGGGATGCAAATGAATGTATGTGTCGGTAAACGAAGAAAAATGAATGTCAAGAGTTTACTGGTAGGAGAGGTGGTTGGTAATTTGGGATAGACAGAATGGCAATGGTGACAAGGGAAGTCTAATGGAATGTCGAATGAATGAGAATGAAAAGTCGTGATAGAAATAGAGAATGAGGGAACGAAAAATGCCTTGGTATCTTGATAGGTTTATTGGGAATGGAATGCAAAATGAAAATACCATTGATTGAAGTCTAATGTTGCATGGATGGAATGAACGGTGAAATAAACCTACATAGATGGCATAGCTAGCAGAGGCAGGTGTGTATGGTATGGGTGTGTGTGTGTGTGTGTGACCGTGGTAGTAGTAGTAGTAGTAGTAGTAGTAGTAGTAGTAGTAGTAGTAGTGTTGTATAGAGTGTTGTGGGTCTGGGCAGCAGTGATGGATGGTGGAGGTCGTGGAAATGGTGATAAACGTAGATGGTGATGTAACAGTAATTTGGAGTGACAGGGCATGAAGTAGTGGATTAATGTGATGGTAATGGTGGTGGTGGTGGTAATATTTGTGGCTGGGTGGGTGCCGGGTGGTGGTGGTAGTTGTGGTAGATGCTTGGTGTGTGTGTGTGTGTGTGTGTGTGGTAATTATGGAGGTAGTGTTGGTAGTGTGGTCGTTGTTGTAGTAATGAAAGGGATATTTGACGTTGTGGTAGATATGGTTGCATAGCTGTAGTACAAATGATAGTGGTAGTGGAAATATAACTAGTAGAGGCAGTGACCGGTAGCAAGCAGTAGGAAGGGGTAGTGAAAGAGGTAGAGACAGGTGAAAGAGGTAGAGACAGTAGTGGTAGAGATAGTGGTGGTAGTAGAGAGAATGTCAGAGGTATAGAGATAGTAGTGGTAGTAGTAGAAGTAATGTCAGAGGTATAGAGATAGTAGTAGTGGTAGTAGTAGAAGTAATGACAGAGGTAAATGATGGAGAGTGGTTGGTTGGATGGTTGCTTAGAGGAGGGCCAGTCATAGTGGTGTTTTCAAGTGCATGTGTACCGACTCACTGACTGACTGGTTGTGGCCTTCTAACTAACCACACCAACACCGCAGAGAGAGAGAGAGAGAGAGAGAGAGAGAGAGAGAGAGAGAGGAGAGAGAGGAGAGAGAGAGAGAACCACCACACCACACCACCACCACCACCACCACGAGAGAGAGAGAGAGAGAGAGAGAGAGAGAGAGAACCACACCACACCACCACGAGAGAGAGAGAGAGAGAGAGAGAGAGAGAGGAGAGAGAGAACCACCTCACCACACCACCACGAGAGAGAGAGAGAGAGAGAGAGAGAGAGAGAGAGAGAGAACCACCTCACCACACCACCACCACCACGAGAGTGAGAGAGAGAGAGAGAGAGAGAGAGAGAGAGAGAGAGAGAGATGCATGTATGTATGTATAAATGTGTACCGGAATGGAATGATAAGTGTACAAATTAATGCTGGCAGTCATCTTAAGAAACGCTCAAGTGAGGTGACATAAGGTGAGGTAAGAAGTGATATGAGGAGACATTATGGTGAAGCGAGAGATGACATGAGACGGTAATGTGAGGTGATATGAGGATACAGTATACGTGAGGTAAGGTAAAATAAAAAGGGTGACATGAGGAGACAGTAAGGTGAAGAGAGAGATGACATGAGACAATGAGGTGAGGTAAGTGGGTGACATGAGGAGACAGTGACATGAGGAAGGATAAGGTGAGATGAGATGAAGTAAGTGGGTGACATGAGACAGTGACATGAGGAAGGAGGATAAGGTGTGATGAGATGAGGTAGGTGGGTGACATGAGGAAGGAGGATAAGGTGAGATGAGATGAGGTAGGTGGGTGACATGAGGAAGGAGGATAAGGTGAGATGAGATGAGGTAAGTGGGTGACATGAGGAAGGAGGATAAGGTGAGATGAGATGAGGAAGAAGGATAAGGTGAGATGAAATGAGGAAGGATAAGGTGAGATGAGATGAGATGAGGAAGGAGGATAAGGTGAGATGAGATGAAGAAGAAGGATAAG
>JAWQEG010009068.1:0-29303 GCA_033782935.1 Petrolisthes cinctipes
GTGTAGGAATGTGAGGTGGGATGTTTGAGTTGAGGGAGAGTGTTGAGAGATGCCAACCACTACACTCGTTATGGTTAAACTGACCGTGTGCTGGTTGTTATTACCGGGTTTAAAAACTTTACGCCAGCGATTCCACTCTTACTGTATAGTGAGTCAAGCATACAGTACAAATATACACTACATACTTGAAGGGGTATGTTTACAGATATATACTGACATGCTACGGGAGTATGTGATATATTTATGATGGCAATGGCGTTATATCTAATCACGTAAAATATATGGCTCTTACATCACTATTATTCTGAAATATCATGCATCATATTTATCATCCTAGAATAGGGACTGAACCCCACGATGCGTCAGAAATAGAGCGGAGTAAAATCCATTTCACTTGGTTTGTTAATACACCACACCATCCATACGATTGAAAAGTACAGTAAATGTTATTCTCCAGTTGTGTTGTCATTTCAGATCTCTTTTATACCTGATGTTGCATTAGACCTGTTGATGATAGATAGTGTACTTGAACACAATCCGTAATTATTCTGCTTTACCCACTAACCTATATAGTGTTAAAACGTTTACAACATAGACTCTTCCGCCTTTGGTTTTGTCCACCAGCAAAAACAATATAAAGATACCTATCAAATTAACAGTCGTATAATTACATCGCAGTTAATGTTCTGTGCGAGACAACGATATGGTACAGTACATCAGGTCCCCGTGTATTAAAACGTAACTTGCCAGGCTAGAAAAATGAAAAACAATATGTAAGAGAAAGGAAGGCTATGGGAAGGAAGCACGTGAGAAACGAGATGGTGGTGGTGGTGGAGGAAAAGGAGGAGGAGTAGAAGTAGAGGTGGATATTGAGTTATAACAGGAAAAAGGAGAAATAGAGTCCTAGATGGAAGTAGAGGTAAAGGAGAAGGTGGAGGCAGAGTCAAAGGTATGTGTGGAAGTGTATGCTGATAGATATGGGAAATTGAAGGAAGGTAGAAGGAGGTGTAGGTAAAGGAAAATGAAGATTCAAATAAAAGGTATAGGAATGGAGAGACAGATGAAGGGAAGTGGAGATTGAATGGAAGATGCATGTTGATAGAAGTGTGGGTACAAAATGAGGAATGATGGAGTGACGTGTGAGAGCAGAGATGGGGGTAATTAATCAGGTAGGGTCAAGCATTGGGGAGGGGGGGTACTGGGTGGGGGCAACGTCACGACCCCTTCACCCTTTACCAGTCACGTTGGGGGGTAAGGGGTTAAGAGAGAAAGGGTGTGTGTGTGTGTGAACGGAGGGAAGGTATGTGGTAGGAAGGCATGGGTTAGGTGGGAATGTAAGGGTGTGTGTGTTCGGGTTGTATAGGGAAGTAAGTAGAGGTGGAGGAGAGTAAGTAGGAGTGGTAGGCAAAAGAAAGAGAGTCGAGTTTGATACACCGACACCCATTTCCTTCGTTTCTCAGTCATTCGGTCTTCTTTTGTTTCTGTTTGTTTGATCAGTTGTTTTCTAACCCTCTGAGATATTGATTCACACACACACACACACACACACACATACACATACAAATCAAACACACAACATCAAACAAGCAAATAAGAGACTAAGTAAATACATTAATTCACACCGCAGCGAGTGAAAAGAAACGCAAATATGACCTAGAGTTGGTTGGGTATGTGACGTAACCAAGGAAGTCGAGACAGGAAGAAAAAATAAATGAAAGAAAACGTAAGCAGTGAGAAGCTTTCCCGGGAGGTGACGTCATAATGCTCTTAAAGAAAAACTGACTGGCTGAAAGGGATGAAGAGACCTTGGCTGCATGGGTAAGACAGAGGTGAGGGAGAATATGAGTGGGTGGGTGAGGCAGGGAGGGGGAACAGGGCCAATGACGTGGGCTATTTGTAAGGCAGGATTAAGAAAAGTATGGCTGTTCCTAGCATGGCCAAGGTATTCCTGGGCCATGGTTCCTAGCACGTATTCCTGTGTGCACACAAGAATCTGCACAGTATTCGTATACCGGTAGCACTCAGGAGCGCTCACACACACACACACTCACACACACTCACTCACACACACACTAAGCATTCACATATAACGGTCAGCAAATAATCACACTCACTCACATAAGCACGTGCAAAGTCACACACACACACACACACACACACACACACACACACACACACACACTTAGACAGAGAGAAGGAAGGGTGGTGGGGGGAGGTACAATCATTATATACCGGCACAAGTGGTACTCTGTAAAGGGGAGTGACATCAGAACACAGTCACTCAGAGCCGTGGGAAGTGACGTGTAATCTCTGTATAATCCATGCCAATGTTCCACTTGTTGTTGAGGAAGGTAGCGGTGCCAAGATTAGCAGCGACGGGAGGAAAGTGAGAATGGGAGGAGAAAGATGAGAGTGAAAACTGAAGGAGAAATTGATGGGAAGACAGAAAAAGAGTACCGTAGTGTGGGAAGCTTTGACGAGGCTCATTAAACACTCCTAAACAATTTCAGGCCATTTTCCACTAGAGAGAGTGTGTGTGTAAGAGGGGAAAGAGTCAGACAAACGGACAGACAAACAGAGAGAGAGAGAGAGGGAGAGAGAGAGAGAGAGAGAGAGAGAGAGAGCGAGTGTGTGTGAGAGAGAGAGATATCCATATGCATCTGTGTGTGTTTGTGGTGTGCATGTGTACTTGAGTGTGCATGCATGTGTCCCCTTGTTTATGTGTCTTTATGCATGCGTGCGTGTGTGTGTCCCGGATGTTTGTGCGTCGAGGCGTTTGTTTATGCTTTCACGAACCTCAACTTTTGCCTTCTCGGACCAGCCGGACATTCCCTTTCTTGTTGGTGACTTCCAGAGCAACATTCACCTGGCCATAGATTAGCACGCTATACACTCTTGGTTATGAAGGAAAGTAACATGACCCAGAGGGATTTAGAGGCAACTGATTCACGATTCTCTCAAACTATGCCAAGAAATAGTCCTTTATTTACCAATTTTATCTGTAGTTTGGCAAAGCTTGGTGGATTGACTAACCTCCAATGTGCTGACAGATTCATTGCCCCTCAAATACCTGTGCTCACCACAGTCGCGAAACCATGATTTAGCACACGATAAACTTTCGGGGTTAAGTGCTTGTGTGCAACTTCAGCCAAGGCACTATAATGTTTGTTGTTGTTGTTGATGATTTTTTAACAGTCTGAATGTTGGAAAGCAGCAAGAGTCTGTTATACGTATGTTCAAATTAAGTCTAACTGTTAAGGGGCAAAAAATGTTCAACACTTTTCTTGATCATGTTTTTGCAGCACACAACAATCTCACCGTATAAACAAAGTATCATAATTATGAAAACACCCGTATCAGCAAACTGTCAGTGTAAACAAACGCTCCATATGAACAAATTGTACAAATGTTTAAACTCGTCATGTCATTAAGCTTTTCATGTCAAGAAATATTCCACGTAACGCCTTCCGGTACCATAGCCGTCATCTTCTGTGTCTCAATCTTCCTCATGACTGATGGGCGGAAAACCATATATATGCTACAACCAGAAATATTTTGCTGACAGTGAGTTTCGACGAACTATGCTCATAACTTTGCCTGGAGCAACCGTGGTGTCTTATTATCTATTCTTCAAAAAAGGTAAAAAGAAAGCAAGTGCGACATGCCACACAGACCAGCTCCACTGATGCTAATTTAGCGGGTTTTTTTACTGGCATTCGTGAAGAATGTAGGTACAGTTGCCAGCACTTATAAGAGGTACAGTCAGCGTTGTCATTCCTCCTCTCCTGTACCAGTTATAAGTGCTGGCAATTGTACAGCACATATTTGTGAGTTTACGTAAGGTGGGGGAATGAGAATGTATATAATCTACAGTGATAGTTTTCTGACACTCTGACTGTTAATGGATGTTCAAAAAGTATTCACATATAGAAAATTTACATTATCATTCGCGAGGGAAAAAAAAAAACTGAGTTGATAAATGTGTGCAGAACAGTGTGAGTCATTCCTCAAGAGTTTGTTGGTGAATTATGTGAAGGTTGAGTTGAGTCGCCCTGAGGATTGCTTGGCCAACAGGAACGGGTTTCGGAAGGTGAAATGATGCCTGGTGGTGATTCGTTATGAGTCAGGCATTTTTGACATGGGTTGTATTTTCTGACTTCCGTAATATTCCTGTTGTACAATCTCGAGTATAAATTTTGGAATACAGTACATTGAGGTAATTCAGATGGTTAGCCCTGATGTTCTATTGATGATTCGATGCTTACAATACATTAAAAGCTGTTGTTGTATTGATAGGAATATTTTCCAGCTTATTATTAGCGGGAAGCTGTTAAATCCTAAACTAAATCATCCCTAAATATAATTCCACCCAAAACTTAAAGTAATTGTGTATGTATATATGTGGGCTTGTAGGTGTATGTATGTGAGAGTGAGAGTACGAAGACAAAAACCGTCAGTGACCAAGTCTGTGTTGCAGAGGTTGGTGGTGTGTTCTGCTCTGTTAAAGCCGTGTGTGGCAGAGATAGCAGGAGTCACGTAGCGGATACATAGCAGGGGGGGGAAACCTTTCTTTTACAGCTTATAGGTATAGATATACATGTCTACAGTACATACATATATAAATACATATCAGCATTCACATTTCTGCACAAACGGCCGTACATGTCTGTACTTCGTAAGCCCCTTCAATCAGTTGCAAAAATAATATTTATACACGTACATTCGGGGAATAAAGTATTTGAACACCGTTGGGGCCTATAGGTTGCTGGGAAAGACATCAACTTTTGTCCGCGACGGTAAAGACACCACAAAGGTATCGACCCATATTAGAGTCAAGACATCTGGCAGGGCACCTCGGATAAGGATGTGTATTTGTCTTTGCTTTATACGGAGGAGGGATCAAGTGTTTACAATCCAATCAGCGGTAAATCTATGTAGCCATATTCAGCTTTATGCATTTCTTCTTGTTATTTTTGAACATAAACATCACACATCCCACAATTCCCTTCTACAACTCCCTTTCCCCAACTCTCCTTTCGACAACTCCCATTCTACAACTCTCTTCTACAACTCCCTTCCTCAACTCCCCTTCCACAACTCCCCTTCTACAATTCCCCTTCTACAACTCCCTTCCCACAACTCACTTCCTCAACTCCCCTACCACAACTCCCCTTCGACAACTCCCATTCTACAACTCTCTTCTACAACTCCCTTCCTCAACTCCCCTTCCACAATTCCCCTTCTACAACTCCCTTCCACAATTCCCTTCCACAACTCCCCTTCCACAACTACCCTTCTAAAACCCCCTTCCTTAATTCCCCTTCTACAACTCCCTTCCTCTACTCCCCTTCCTCAACTCCCCCTTCCTCAACTCCCCTTCCTCAACTTCCTATCCTCATCTCCCCTTCCTCAACTCACCTTCCACCCCAACCACCCCAACCTCTCTGGGAAAATTGAAGACCCACTGATCCTAACTGGTCTCACACTGGAGTCAACAATTGTACGTTTTTTTTTTTTTTTTTCAGAGTGTTCAAGCCACCAATGATCAGGCTAATAGCTTTGCAGATGAGAAAGTCTTGGTTTTCTTTGCACTTTTCCACACTTGGTCGTAATGAGTGTATTAGAAGGGACTGTTTCTGTTTACGTTTGGACAATGAACAGCGAATTAATCCTCTGTCACACCCTCAGTAAAGCTTATTCACGGTTCCCTTTGATAATGGCACACGTAGACAATAGTTTCTCCATGTGTAGGAACAAGCAAGCAGGTACTGTGGTGAGAAGTGTTGACCAGTGAGCCAGCCAGTGTGACCTGCTCCGCCCAAAACTATACCAATGACTGCCTTATTTAGTGTTCAGTATCGCGGTGAAATCCCCCACCACCCGACCTGTTAGTAGGACCCTTGCAGGTACTGGCGCCCTACTGCCTCTATACTCAGTTTATGATGTTTACTTGCCTTTATTCCTGAGTCACTCACCAAGCATTGCATTGTCAATCTTCTTTTACTATAGCGATGTTTATATCAGTTTTCAAATATTGGTCATACTTGCACTTGTGTAAATTTTTTATGTTCCTAAGTTCTTTGTTGGCACCAGAATTGATGGTTTCTGTACATAAAAGCTATCAAAGCAAATGCTTATTCCCCCGACATTCTTTCTTGCAAAAATCTAAAAATAATTATAAGTTTTTTCAGTCGTAGGAAATAATATAGCCCTTAGTTCTCATAAACTTCACTAGCACCGAACAGTATAACAAAGAGTATTTGATATATTATAACCTTACCTACCGGTTACCTTTAGGCCACAAATTGGGCCTTAAAAACATGCTCTGAATATATTCTATGTTGATTTTTAAAATATTCTTGTTTGAGTTAAAGTTTGGCATAATTTGTGTTCCTTTTTATCAAATATCCAGAAAACGTAGAGAAATTAAATGGGTGATCCTATGCACATCCATCAAGTTAAAAAAAAAAATGCAATATATCAACGGATGGGGAAGGAAGTATAGACCGTAACACTATGAAATTTCTCCACCTGTATGAAGATAGTAGAATGGTGACCGATGATGCCCGAGGCGACACTTGGTATAGGGGTGATTGATAGTCTGTGAGAAGGTGTAATTTGTTTATGGTATGTATGCCTGGCAGGTGAGACGTGGAGATGGACGGCCACATAACCACAAGTGCTGTATAAATGGCCCCTTGTTCCGTAATGATCACAACCAATTGGACAAGTCTTCCTCAGCTGCCCGGGGTTCCATGCAAGACCAATAACACTAACTTTGTCTTATTGGTCTTGGTTCCAGGGTTGTGACAGATGAAGTTAGCGTACACAGCAAAAGAAGCAAAATACGTGGATGTATGTTGTACACTTTCCTCTACTACTTGTAATTTTTTGCCCATCTAGTGTTACAGTGTTACATTTTTTCCTCATCTAGTGTTACAGATCGTCTATTACCGTTACGTTAAGGGGGGTGCCGGAATAGGGACAGGATTGGGGGGGGTTTTGGGGGGTGCGGAAGTAGGGGACAGGCTTGAGGGGAGGGGGGGGGGTAGGGGGGTGCGGGAGTAGGGGACAGGCTTTCTACCCCATCCAAGCCTGTCCCCCTATTCCCGCACCCCCCAACCCCCCCCCCCCCAAGCCTGTCCCCTATTCCCGCAACCCCTTAAATCACACAGAGAGTTTTGACCAATGGATTCGAGCCAGGAAGACCAACCAAGGGAAACTATTATTCTACAAGTCTGCAACTCTCAGAACTCAGACTTAATTAAGTAAGGTTAGGGAACCATTTGCCGCAAAAGACTGATAGATAAAAGTGGAGATAACTACACATGTGAGGCCAAGAGTTCAGCCACAGTGTTTATCCATGTTTTGTTTTGTTTTTTTCATTTGGGAATCAAGCAATGTGGTAAAATAACAGGTGTCCGTAATAGTACAAAATACATTACATTACATTACATTTCACTACACGACATTACACTATTTTACACTGCAATACATTAAATGATACTACACTTTATTACACCACATTACATTAGTTACGCTACATTACAGTAATAACCACCTGGGTATAATTACTTTGATATGAAAGTCGCTACAGGTGGTTGTGGGGATTCTTGGATGTGACTCAGGGCTTCACACAATATATGCCAGAAACAAACTGAGAGAGAGAGAGAGAGAGAAGAGAGAGAGAGAGAGAGAGAGAGAGAGAGAGAGAGAGAGAGAGAGAGAGAAAGAGAGAGAGAGAGAGAGAGAGAGAGAGAGAGAGAGAGAGAGAGAGAGGGAAGGGACGCCATCTGAATCTTGTATGTAATGAGTACTGGCTATACTCTATCTATCTATCTATCTCTATCTATCTATCTATTTATTTATCTATCTATTTATCTATCTATCTCTATCTATCTATCTATCTATTTATATACCTAACTATTTATCTATTTATCTATATTTATCTATCTATCTGTCTATCTATCTATCTATCTCTATCTATCTATCTATCTATATATATATATTTGTCTATCTATCTATCTATTTATTTACCTAACCATTTATCAATTTATCTATCTATTTATCTATCTATCTATCTATCTATCTATCTATCTATCTCTCTATCTATATATCTATCTATCTATCTATCTATCTGTCTGTCTGTCTATTAATCTATGTCAATCTATCATTTCCCATTAACATGTCCATCCTTTCATTTATATCCTTACTCATTCAAATATATACTTCCATCCATTATCTACCACTCATCCATCCATCCATTAATTATCTGTCCTCCCATCCATCCATCCATTTATTCATTATTCACCTATTCATCCATCTATTCATTTTCCACCTATTTATTCATCCATCTATCTATTCATTATTCACCTATTTATTCATCTATTCATTATCCACCTCTATTTATTCATCCATCCATCCATCCATTCATTAATTATTCATGGTGGCATTTATCTGGCCAGACACCTGTTCATCTGACACACATTAAACACAGACTCTCCCCCCTCTGTCAACTCAGTACACGAAACCACCTGACTCTCCCTCCCCTCCCTTACTTACTCTCCCTCCCCTCCCTCCCTCACTTACTCTCCCTCCCTACCCTCACTTACTTACTATCCCTCCCCTCCCTCACTTACTTACTCTCCCTCCCTACCCTCACTTACTCTCCCTCCCCTCCCTCACTTACTTACTCTCCCTCCCCTCCCTCACTTACTTACTTTCCCTCCCCACCCTCACTTACTCTCCCTCCCCTCCCTCACTTACTCTCCCTCCCTACCCTCACTTACTTACTATCCCTCCCCTCCCTCACTTACTCTCCCTCCCCACCCTCACTTACATTCCCTTCCCACACACACACACCCCACCACTTTACTCTCCTTCCTTACCCATCTATTCCCACTTGACTTGACTCTCCTTCCACATCCTCACTCACTCTCACTTGACTTAACTTATTTGACTTTCTTCTTCCCCGACCCCACCTACTCTCCCTCCCCACCCCTACCTACTCTCCCTCCCCACCCCTACCTACTCTCCCTCCCCACCCCTACCTACTCTCCCTCCCCGCCTCTACCTACTCTCCCTCCCCGCCTCTACCTACTCTCCCTCCTTACACCCAGTCACCTGATGAAAAGGAAGGAGGGAAGGAGGGACATAAACAGAATTAGGAAAGGATGAAATGACAAGAAAAAGTTATCAGTAAAGAAGTTAAATAAAAGAGAGTAAATGAATGGAGATAGAGGAAAGAAGGAACAAGAAAGGAAAAAAAGGAGGAAGGGAGGGAGGAATGTAGGAAGTCCTTGACCAACTGACGTACCAAAGGAGGGGTCAAAGGATGAGGGGGAGTGGGGTGAGGAAGGGGGGGGGGAGGGGGGGAGGAGGAAGGTACAGTTAAACAAACGGGGAAGAGAAATAAGGAAAGGTAGGTATGGTGATGGGGGGATGGGAGGGGGTGGAATGGAAGGTGGGGAGGGTAAGGGAGGGGGTGGAATGGAAGGTGGGGAGGGTAAGGGAGGGGGTAGAATGGAAGATGGGGGTGATGGGGTGTGGAGGGAAGGTAAGGGAGAGGAAAGAATGGAAGGTGGGGAGGGTAAGGGAGGAGAAAGAATGGAAGGTGGGGAGGGTATGGGAGGGGGGTAGAATGGAAAGTGGGGAGGGTAAGAGAGGGGGTAGAATGGAAGGTGGGGAGGGTAAGGGAGGGGGTAGAATGTAGGATGTGGTGGAGGAAAGGATGGTTGAGTGGAGAGGGTTTAAGTGACCTTCTGACACTGACTCACCTGAACATAGTCACAATGAATACCTACAGAAGAGACTGCCACGAAATGCTGAATACAGATATTTCTTACCCTTATTGCTTGTTATTGCTCTGCCGTAATAAAATTGTATTGAGTCAGAATACAATGACATAATTCGACATTGGTACTCAACAGGATAAGCAAATGGAGAGCAATATTTGACAATTTCCCTGGATGCCACTGGGAGACTGATTTTGTCACTATTACTACATATTATAACAATCCTCACAAACTTTAGACACTTATTTTACCAGCTGTAGTTTAGCTCATTTATTTGAAATTGTAAATTTTTACTAGAAATTAAATATGGTACATTGACTGTACTGCAGAAGGATTGTAATGAATACGGTACTGTGAACTCAACATATGTTATACGTAGACGAACATTATATCTTTCCATTTAGAGGAGCAAACCTGGAACCAAATGTTAAAATCTCTCTTTATGTTGGAGAGGTCAAATACGGTATATAACAGTATAACCTGTGAGTGTTTGTCCGGTGTGTTATCTAGACGTCAGCTGTTTAAACTCAAACCACATGTCTTTCTCTCTTCTACTGAGTGTTAGTACCCAAATTATTCTGTACAGTGAGCGTGTATCGTTGTGTGTATGTGTGTCTGTGTGCTTGGGGGTGTGTGGTGATGACCTGAAAACGGGTATGACCATAAACCTACACCAAAAGTTCGATCATTATGAAGATAATTGCAGTAATCTGTATATCTGCATGTGGCCGGTGAAGGAACGGCCGTGAGGAACGACAGCTGCCAGCATTCCTTGAAGAAATCTCACTTGGTGCACGAAATACTTATTTACACATACAGTAACGAAGAAAAGTGTTCTCTAATACTTCTTTCCGATCCAGAACACCAGCTTGGTTTGGTATTCATAAATTTGCTTTAAAATTTCCCACCGTTCTCACTGCTAATATGAGTTGTTTATATTCTTTTAGATTAAATACTTGATAAGCCCTTTGGTTCAGAACAAGAAGCAAGAATTTATTAAAAACGTCACACGGTAGTCCCTAAAATGTAATTATAGATACGATACCGCCCTTTTATAATCACAGACATGGAATCCATCACAGTCTGGATGTAGAATGATATCTTCCCTTCAGCACATTGTTATTATCATGAGGTCATTGCCTGCCACAGTCATCTCTATTTCCTTATGTTCTTGCAACCACTACTGGCACTAAGACAATGTATAATTATATGACAGGAAGGACCCGAGCATATTCCACCTGGTATAGATTCTCCAGGGGTTAATCACTGTCTCACAATATCATCTATATTATATGCACACTATCTATGATCTCTATAATATATGTGGGGTATAAAAGTCGTTTCGAGTTTTTCTTCAGTTGACCCAGAAAGTGATAGCCTACCAAAGGATCCCAAATGTTTTTTACCAGTCAGAATTTAGATACTCGATTGTAAGGAGGTAGAAAAAATGACAACAATCATCTGAAAAATTCTCTGCCATCATTTCCTTAACCGATTGTGTGTGTGTGTGTGTGTGTGTGTGTGTGTGTGTGTGTGTGTTACAGTAAGGAATGATAGTGGTTAAAACGAGACACTCCAAACCCCTGCTGCTGCCTCTGCTATACTGTATTATACTTCCCTCCCGCTGTCTTGGTGCGCCATCTGCTGACCAAACTGAAATTGTCCGCTGAGCCCAACAGTTACCTCCCAGCACCCTCCAGTGCCTTCACATCCTCAACGATGACTTTTATTTTTATTTTTTTTTCACCCCAAGTCTAGACTGAAATTACTTCCGCTAACGTTACCTGAAACTGTTTGTAACTTTAACCAGTTTCAGTGAGATATTGGACTTAGATTACTTTACTCTACCAAACGTTAGACTACTGTATTCTTAATTACGAAACTTCTCCTGCCCACAACAGGTTAGAACAGTCTCGATTAAGGGGAGTAACCTATAATGGGTAATTGGAAGGCTACTGATTCCTCCATACTATGCCAGGAAACACAACCCCTCCATATGGAATTATACAGAGGATGTGTTTTATAGCTGAGTTTGGAGGCCTTCATTGACTCCAAATTGAACACAAAAGGTTGAATCCTTTAATTAACCCCTGTAATCAGATGACGTATTTTAGTCTTTTTACTCTGGCTAACACAAGATGATTTTACCACTCTGATTGAAAGGATGTAATAATTCTCGTTTCTCTCTTCTATTTATATGTCCAGACAGGATCGAACTTGAGATAAAGAAGCACTTATTATTTTGCTTCAAACTACCTGACCCTATCAACGCTTACGTGTCACATTTCCATGTTTTGGCTCAAGTTATGCAGTATTCATTAAAAATTTATGGCATCTTGTCTTGTCGATCGAGAATACAAGGCATACAGACTGATTATATTCGTCTTTCCTACATGGTGTTAGCTGGCTGGTACAGTTGCCTCCAAAAATTTCGAGACACTACCTGCTAGACTCTAGCAGGTAATGTCTCGAAATTTTTGGAGGCAACTGTACAAGTATAGCATTATTGTATACCTTTGTTCAAACACCTTTAATCCTGAATGGTAAACCTGAGTGTCAACCTGTATTATGTAAGTAGTATAAAACATTACATCTCATCAGAAATGTTGCAACGGGTCAGCATTTCACTCTCCATTTTAAGATCTCAGAAATTACCGAAAGTTACACAACAGACAATCCATTTTACAAAGTGCTTTGGCTGACGTCCTGCAATTGATTGGTTCAAATAATTACATCCTGGTAACGCAACAGCTGACATCACAACCAGTTACTAAAATACGAGAGAGCATCGGCATCAGAGGGTGTTAACTGTTTTCCGTTCTCTTGACGCAAAAGGAATCAATGTCTTAGGCACGTTTGTACAGTCACGAGCACTAATAAATATCCAGGTGTGCTTCGAATACATAGAGACAGTAAATAAATGTACAATAAGATCTCCATTGGAATTACTTCGTTGGAATGATCAAAGCTTCAACCAAAACTGTATACTTATTAGTGCTCGTTGCTGTACACCATGACTTTGCACTATACATATAGAAACAGAGCATGATATCGTAAGCCTTAGAAAGTATAACAGAAAAATAACAAGATAAACAAATAAATAAGGAAAATTCAGACAGCACCTAATGCCTTCAGGAAATGAAATCTGACCTACAACAAACTTAAGTAGACACATACGAGTAGAATTCCAGACAATAACAGGGAAACCTCCAAAATGTAGAGTACCTGCACCCGACCATTGGGAAACTTTCTCAGACTCTCACTAGTTAGACTTTCCAGCTAAAGTTTGGGTCTGTCTCGTGGAATGGGTTGAAGAAATGTGTCTCCTTCAAACCTCTTATAATCACTTTACTCGATTTGCATGTTGTTGACTCTGTTTTGTCCTCTGTCTGTGCCCTCAAAAACCACCACCAACTAAATATTTAATTAAGCCTTACCGAATGTTGTAGCAAGGATGATACTAGCTGAGAGACTTGAGAGGAAAAATAGACGAAAGGAGAGTGAAGGAATACTACTCGTGTGCTCAGATCGTGCCAAGAAACAAACCCCAACAGTAAAGCCATGCAGCTGTCGGCCACATCAGCAGAACCCTCGAGCAAGAACAGACTCACTTATACAACCAAGCGCGCGCGCACACACACACACACACACACACACACACACACACACACACACACACACACACACACACACACACACACACACACACACACACACACACACACACACACACACACACACACACACACACACACACACACACACACACACACACACACACACACACACACACACACACACACACACACACACACACACACACACACACACACACACACACACACACACACACACACACACACACACACACACACACACACACACACACACACACACACACACACACACACACACACACACACACACACACACACACACACACACACACACACACACACACACACACACACACACACACACACACACACACACACACACACACACACACACACACACACACACACACACACACACACACACACACACACACACACACACACACACACACACACACACACACACACACACACACACACACACACACACACACACACACACACACACACACACACACACACACACACACACACACACACACACACACACACACACACACACACACACACACACACACACACACACACACACACACACACACACACACACACACACACACACACACACACACACACACACACACACACACACACACACACACACACACACACACACACACACACACACACACACACACACACACACACACACACACACACACACACACACACACACACACACACACACACACACACACACACACACACACACACACACACACACACACACACACACACACACACACACACACACACACACACACACACACACACACACACACACACACACACACACACACACACACACACACACACACACACACACACACACACACACACACACACACACACACACACACACACACACACACACACACACACACACACACACACACACACACACACACACACACACACACACACACACACACACACACACACACACACACACACACACACACACACACACACACACACACACACACACACACACACACACACACACACACACACACACACACACACACACACACACACACACACACACACACACACACACACACACACACACACACACACACACACACACACACACACACACACACACACACACACACACACACACACACACACACACACACACACACACACACACACACACACACACACACACACACACACACACACACACACACACACACACACACACACACACACACACACACACACACACACACACACACACACACACACACACACACACACACACACACACACACACACACACACACACACACACACACACACACACACACACACACACACACACACACACACACACACACACACACACACACACACACACACACACACACACACACACACACACACACACACACACACACACACACACACACACACACACACACACACACACACACACACACACACACACACACACACACACACACACACACACACACACACACACACACACACACACACACACACACACACACACACACACACACACACACACACACACACACACACACACACACACACACACACACACACACACACACACACACACACACACACACACACACACACACACACACACACACACACACACACACACACACACACACACACACACACACACACACACACACACACACACACACACACACACACACACACACACACACACACACACACACACACACACACACACACACACACACACACACACACACACACACACACACACACACACACACACACACACACACACACACACACACACACACACACACACACACACACACACACACACACACACACACACACACACACACACACACACACACACACACACACACACACACACACACACACACACACACACACACACACACACACACACACACACACACACACACACACACACACACACACACACACACACACACACACACACACACACACACACACACACACACACACACACACACACACACACACACACACACACACACACACACACACACACACACACACACACACACACACACACACACACACACACACACACACACACACACACACACACACACACACACACACACACACACACACACACACACACACACACACACACACACACACACACACACACACACACACACACACACACACACACACACACACACACACACACACACACACACACTACACACTACACACTACACACTACACACTACACACTACACACTACACACTACACACACTTCATCAAACAGACAGACAGATTGAGATTTGTATTAACACTGAATTGTTTGTCCAGCCGTGTGTATAACGTTGTGCCATATGCTAAGAAGAAAATACTGTGCTTTTTCTTCACAATGCAGGGGAGGGAAGAGGTGGTAGCCAACGGGGATAATAATTTTTGTGTCCTCAAGGAATAAATGCCACTGACAGAGATGATGAAACTCTAATCCAATCAATCACTATTTTAGCTTTTGGATACCGCATTACAAGCATCCTCGAGAACCTTAGCACTATGTGACCACGTACGGTATGCTAATGAGTTTGTTATGAGATCTTTGGAGTTGTCAAGGTACTGTATATTAGGCCTGCACTGATTCCTCAAAACTCGACCATAAATCACACAGAAGTATTAACAAAGAGAGTGGTTGTCTGAAAGTGGGATGTGTGTATAAGGAGAAGACTAAACTAGACACCTAAGAAAAGGGAGGAATGAGGTTGAAGAATATTTGAGAAGGACGATGCCTGACATGGAAGAATGAATAACTGGGGTGTTTGGTGTTGAGTCACGAACAATGGCGACCTGCATTTTTGTCTGGTTGTGGAGTGTGGATGTGGGTAACCCTTGGACAACGGGACTATTTATGTGGCATAATAAATTATCTTTGGTTCAAGCATATATATATATATATATATATATATATATATATATATATATATATATATATATATATATATATATATATATATATATATATATATATATATATATATATATATATATATATATATATATATATATATATATATATAAAAAGTTGTTTAATGATTACTGAAAAAGAATTCTAACCAAAGAACGTCAGTAGTTTTTTCCTCCAGCAAGTAATATGAATGGGTCTCCAGTCATTGTTTCAGGGATAATTGTTAATAGATGAAATCTCCCACACTTTCGTATCCGGAACGCTTAATGTTAGAGAGTTAAATGTCCATCATACTAGCACATTTTTCCTCTTCCTTCATCTCCGTCTTTTGGGATAATTGTTTTCGCTGAGTTCTAGCAGTTCTCTCCTCCCTCAGTACTGCTGTCCCAAGGTGAAGGTAGCCTGCTACAGGAATGGTAGGTAAGAGTCGCACATGTATTTATTGAGAATATTATAATTTACGTCGTTTGACATACACATTTCAGTGTGTGTGTGTTTTTGTTTCCTTCAGTGAATTAGCGTTTGACACTTATGACACTATGTTGTTTTTGCAAGAATATGTACATTAGAGTCATTAAGTGATTTCAAAACAGTATGTTTATTTACTCAGCTCCTGATAAGTAACTCTACAATACTTGATAACGTTAATGATAAGTTTCCAAGTTGTGGTGGATGTTTCACCTTCTGGATGAATCAACAACAGTGTCTCTTGGTTACTGGCAATGCACTTCAGTCAATCTTGCAGACGTCATTGGTGCAAAGTCAGAGAAGGGTACCTCCCCCATGACCTAGGGATGACCAATGAATGGGTCAGAGTGAGGCGGTGAGTGTGGCAGGAAGATGAGTCAGGATGGCCAAAAAAGAAGCTACGTGCTACTATCTTGAGCTGACCCCCTGTGCTGTTTCCGGGACTGCTTCTCCGTCTGCTGGTGGCTTGTTGTGTTAACCCGCTGACCTTCCTCACTCTCAAATAACCCACACAGCACACTAGGTTTACTGGCTGCTGGTGTGGAGTGTTGTGAGTGGTGGTGCATGGAGTGACACTTTACCTTCCTCTTTTCTCGCATTCTGGATCTTGTTTGTTGACTAATTTTGTAGAAATTTGCAGTTTCTCTCAGCAGTCTTCTAGGCGTTTTCTCCCTTTAATTAATCTAAGTGACTTTAATGCCTCCTTCTTTTTGTTGGGTTCTATTTGCTCCCTCATCCCCTCAGGGTTTTAGTATGTGACACAAGATGGAGGTATAGTACTTCAAGAACAGTCAGATGAACTTGTTGTTTGAGGATGAATGAAGAACTAGTTTAACACGAAATCGGAGGAAAACGTGTTAGTGTTTTATAGGAGGACACCTGACTAGATTATACCTCGAGACTCCCACTGATAACCACGACGATGCCAGGTGTATAGTCAAGAGTAAAATATCCTGCTTCAGGTGAATGAAAGCGTATCCTATGATCGAATTTTTTGGACCAAGATTGCAAAGAGGCCATGTTATACGAAATGTGTTGCAGGACTATTGGGTGTGACTGTACAGTGCAGATCTCTTGGTGTGTCAGACAGAGATTGAAAGACAGACATATAGGCAGATAGGTGGATTTATCGATGCACATACATACATGGATACATAAAAACATACATACATTAATAGAGAGACAGATGAATAGACAGACAGGAACACACAGACAGACGAAGAGACAGACTTTATTCTCTGGAGCAGACAGGACACCGCTAACATGGCATTTGGTCCACCACGATATGGCAACACTGACACGAAAGGTAGGAGTGGGAAGGTGGGGAGACGCGGCGGTGGAGGGTTGTGTTGGGAATGTGTGGGGAGGTGGGCGGGAGATGATGGTGTGGGGGCAGTTGTGGGGAGACGAGGCGGGAGAGGGAGGTTTGGGGATATGTGTGGTGAGTTGTGGGGAGGTATGGCGAGGTGTGGGGACGCGATTTGGGGAAGGGAAAGATGGTAATGGGTGTAGGATGGTGTGGGGAGGCAGGACTGAAGAGAGTGGTGTGGGATGGGGAGGAAGGTTTGGGGAGGCGTGGCGGGGAACGGTGTTGTAGTGAGTGGTGTGGATACCGGCAAGCCACCACCATGATAATAATGACCGTCACACTTTCACTATTAGTACAGCATTGGAAGGCATAAGCTACTCCATGCTATAATGTATCAAAGACACACACACACACGAGAAGAGACAGACAGACAGAGGAGATGGTCAGAGAGTGGGTTTCGAGTACAAGTTGAGTGTGTGTGTGTGTGTGTGTGTGTGTGTTTGTGTTTGTGTGTGTGTGTGTGTGTGTGTGTGTGTGTGTGTGTGTGTGTGTGTGTGTGTGTGTGTGTGTGTGTGTGTGTGTGTGTGTGTGTGTGTGTGTGTGTGTGTGTGTGTGCAAGCGAGCTACTACGGCGATATTCCTAGTAATTCCGGATGGGATTTTAAACACCCAAAATGTAATCATTGGGCAAGGAAAAAGAGACTGGATTGATTGTATTCCTAGTCCTTTACTATGTCCAGGAAAAGGAGCAAACTAAAAATATAACAATACCGAACTGTGAACCCGACAATTGACTCGGGTAATATTTTCGTCCTTCGGGTTTGACTGGGAATGCGATCATCATGAATGGAACCACTTTCTGTTTGTTTACATGACGGGGTAGTGAAAGTGAGTGTGGGAAAAGAATATCAGAAAGTTGAAAAGAGTGGGTGGGACGTGGAGAGAGAAGCAAGAAGGATAGTAAACATCAATAGAGGTAGATAGACGAAAGGAAGGAGAAGGGGAAGGACGGGTAAGGGGAAGGAAATGAGAGTGAATAGAGGAAAGTCCAGGGAGAAAGTATTATTGTTATCCCCTTTTCTCGGTTCAGGAAAAAGGTTATAAAAAAAAAAACAATGGCTGAAAAAATAAATTTGGGTCACCTGGTAGGGAGGAAAGAACGATAACGAGGTGATAGGGAGAAATGTAAAATATGGGGAAGACTGATAGGACAGAAAAACACGGGGAGATTGGGAGAAAAAGCAAAGAATGGGGAGGTGTGTGAAAAAAAATATTATAAGATGATACAGAAAAAAAGAAAAGAAAGTTAATTATAGGGAGCGTGGAAGGTAAAATGGAAATGGGGAGACAAAAGAAGGGAGAGGAAGGGAGGAATCAGAGCAAGGAGGAGGAGGAGGAGGGGAAGGAGGAGGAGGAGGGGAAGGAGAAGGACGAGAGGAAGGAGAACACGAGAAAACAGAGAAGGAGTGGAAGTAGATGTTCGTGAGAGATAGGAGATAAAGGGAATAGTACAAGAGAAAGACATCGAAGAAAAACTTAAAGTAAAAGAGACCAGAAGGAAAGGGAAAGATAAAAAAAATAACTAAACGTAGAGATGGAGAAAAGGATATCCTGATTGGGAGGGAGTGTAGTAGGAGACGAGGGAGGTAGGAGGAAGGGTGTGTGTGTGTGTGTGTGGGGGTGGGGGGGAGACAGGGAAAGTAAGAAATCCGGTTGGGAATGAAAAGACCATGCATGCAACAAGTAAGATTGAAGTGAAGAACGGGAGACAGGAGGGTTATCTGGGGGAAGAGGAGTTGGATTAGGATACGAGAAAGGAGATTAAATAAAAGGCGACAATAAAAGAGATAAGATAAACACATTGGAAGGAAATCAAAGGAGGGAGATGTGGCAATCGAACTAAGACATAAAGGGAACAACATAAAGAAAGGCATAGGATAGAAAGAGACGAAAAAAAAGACGTGAAAAATAGGTCTTAGTAAAACGTAGGAAGGAAAGCAGAGAAATACATATAGAGAAGATCAGAGAAAGACGCACGGAGGGAGGAAATCAAAATAATAATTACTGGAGGAGGAAAAGGAGGAGAAAAATAAAGAGACAAATATAGTAGGTGGAAGAGAGGATGGATGAGGAGAAGAATGGAATAAGAAGAGAGCGGGAGTGAGGAGAAGAGGAGAGAAGAACGGGAGAGGGGAAGAGAGGAGAGAGAAATGTGAATGGAAGAGATAGAAAATAACAGATGAAAAGGAAGAAAACAGGAGAAAATAAGAAAGGAAACAGAATAGTAATAAAGAAAACAGAAGAAAACGAAGAGAACAAAAGAAGCGAAGGAAAACATTGAGGGAGAGAAGACGAGCAGACCTATGGATATATAACATCAGCTTTCACTTTTCTGGAAACTATGTCGGAGGGTTGAGTGAGGGAAACTGACTCAGGGAGGTGATGGGAGGAGGATGGGAGGGGGAGGAGAGGGAAGGTGTGAGGGAGGAGGGGGACTAAATGAGGGGTGATGAAGGAGAGGGAGTAGGACGTGAGGGGATGGAGGGGGAGGAGAGGGAAGGTGTGAGGGAGGAGGGGGACTAAATGAGGGGTGATGAAGGAGAGGGAGTAGGACGTGAGGGGATGGAGGGGGAGGAGAGGGAAGGTGTGAGGGAGGAGGGAGACTAAATGAGGGGTGAGGAAGGAGGGGGAGTAGGACGTGAGGGGATGGAGGGGGAGGAGAGGGAAGGTGTGAGGGAGGAGGGGGACTAAATGAGGGGTGAGGAAGGAGGGGGAGTAGGACGTGAGGGGATGGAGGGGGAGGAGAGGGAAGGTGTGAGGGAGGAGGGGGACTAAATGAGGGGTGAGGAAGGAGGGGGAGTAGGGCGTGAGGGGATGCAGGGGGAGGAGAGGGAAGGTGTGAGGGAGGAGGGAGACTAAATGAGGGGTGAGGAAGGAGGGGGAGGAAGAGGTGAGGGAGGAGGGAGATTAAATGAGGGGTGAGGTTGGAGTGAAAGTAGGGTGTGGGTGGAGGCAAGACCAATATTGGTCTTGGGTGGAGGTAGGGGGTGGAGGGGTGGAGGTAGGGGAAAGAATACCTCCACTACGAAGCCACAGTCTGCTTGATTTACACTGTGAGGTTCTGATGGTTTCAAACAATTGGAACAAAGTAGTATTATTGTGGTATTGGAATAAACGGGGTAGAGAGAATTTGGAGGATCAAATGTACCTGATTCCACCAACCACCTCGAGGAAACAAAGCCCACGGGGAAACGAGGCAAAATCACCCTCAGTATGACAAAGCAAACAAGTCCCATTTAGACTGTATCACGCAACATTTTATATATAAATATATATATATATTCTCGTTTGTATTTATCTCCCAACACACAAGACACAGACGTTATTCCACAGTTTATTCTCAAACTACAAGTAACGGCTTTTACCATCTTATTAGCCCAACCCTCGACTATTTTCACTCTTTAAGTCAAATAATTATAATCATTTCAGGAACCTGGAACATGATATGAAGTGAAAAATAGGATATATCCTTTCTGTTTTGGCATATTACCATTCAGAATTATGCTGTATAGAAAGTGCAGAGTTATGCCTCTCAAAGTTATCTTATAACTGTGTCAGCTGGAAAGAGTTGAAAATAAACATTAGTTAAGAAGATATAGTGATTAGTGTTGGCCCTGATATCACCTTCCCAGCCTTCCTCTCCCCCCTCCTTCCCCACCAGGCTCAGGTTGCAAGGTCACGGGCGGCGAGGGAGAGGGACGGAGGGAGGGGGTCGAGACAAGGTTTTTGCTAGTGGGGCCACAAGTTTGGGTGGAGTCGCCCGTGACCCACCAACCACGTGCTCGTTTGACTGCATGCCTTCCTTGCTGTCTAGCTGCCTGTCTACATCCTGCTTGACGCACCAGCTGGGCAGTCGCATGTATGTGTGTATGTTTGATTGCATAGCTTTAAGTGTGTCATCCTGACTGAGTATGAGTGGGTGAATCCCTGTGTGTATGCGTTCCTGCCTGCCTGAGTGATACCTGTCTTTTTGTTTTGTTTTCTATATTAAAAGAAGATAAGGACCAAAGGCTGGGAGCCCGCTAATCATCCTCGCCTATAAAAATACAGGAGTAATCCAAAATCATGTCCAATTTCGTTCGAGATGCCTATACATATGGCGTTTGAAGGAGCATAAGTCGTAGTAAGGTAGAAAGATGGATGAAGGTAGAGTGTTCCAGAGTTGTTGTTGTTGTTGTTGTAGTTCCCCAGACTGTCTGGCCGAGCAGTCCCGAGTCTGGTTGACCGAAGCCGCGCAGATGCTCGGACCCCCAAATGGGAGTCAGGGTGATAGTGAGATCTGTTTCTTCGAAGGCAACAGACGAGGGGACTGCTGGTTCATGGGCATGTATCCCTGGGCCAACATTCCCACCGTCTGTAGTCTTCCTTGTTGTGCCACCCAATCAGGAGATCTCGTCGGCTACCCAGAAGGAATGAGAGATAGTAAGAGAGACAGACAGAACAGGCCAGGGTGTGGTAGAGGATGCCAGATTCCTCATTTCTGGATAGAACCAGCCCTCACCAGAGTGTTCCAGAGTTGACCAGTTGTGTATATGAAAGACTGAAAGTACCGGTTAACTCTTGCATTAGAGAGTTGGACAGAAAAGGGGTGAGAACGAGAGGCTTGGCGAGTGTTGTATGCTCTCCTGAGGGGAGGAAGAAGACATTGGGGGAGTTCAGAAGTGCAATGTCCAGTGAAATAGCGATAGAAGAGAGAAAGTGATGCAACATTGCGGCGAAGAGAGAGAGGTTGTAGTGATTCGGTAAAGGGGGAGAGTTGATGAGACGAAAAGCCTTTGATTCCACCTTGTCCAGGAGTGTTGTGAAGGTTGAGCCACCCCATACATGAGAGCCATACTCTATACAGGGGCGGATGAGACCCGTGTACAGAGACAGAAACTGTGTGAGGGTGAAGTATTCACGGAATCTGCCCAGCACACCTAACTTCTTTGAGGCAGTTTTAGCAAGAGAGGTTATATGATTTCTCCAAAAGAGATTGTGAGAGAAAGACACTCCAAAAATATTAAGAGAAGAAGAAAGATCGAGTTGCGTATCATTGAAGAAGAGGGGATAGTCATTTGGAAGATTAGTGCGAGTTGAAAGATGAAGAAACTGTGTTATAGAGGCATTGAAAACCACGAGGTTGTCTCTGCCCCAGTTGGAGATGAAGGAACGATCAGAAGTCAGGAGTGCTACTGCATCATCATGTGATGTGGAGAGGAGCTGCTGGGATGGGTGGTTGTCAAACTGGGTATAATAGTGTAGGGTGGAATCATCAGCGTAGGAGTGGATAGGGGATGAAGTACAGCTGAGAAGGTCATTAATGAAAAGTACAAAGAGAGTAAGTGATAGAACACAACCCTGAGGAACACCAATGTTGATAGACTTATAAGAACAATGACCATCTACAACAGCAGCTATAGACCCGCCAGAAAGGAAATAAAAGATAAAGGTGCAGAGGGAGGGATAGAAACCGAATGAGGGCAGTTTGGAGATTAAAGCTTTGTGCCAGACTCTATCAAAAGCTTTCGATATGTCTAACGCGACAGTAAAAGTTTCACCGAAGTTCCGAATAGAGGATGACCTTGAATCAGAAAGAAGGGATAAAAGATAGCCAGTAGAGCGTCCCTGAAGGAAATCATACTGACGATCAGAAAGAAGGTCGTGACGAGTACGGTGTTTTTTTTTTTTTTTTTTTTTTTTAGTTAAGAATAGATTCGAAGACTTTAGATAGACAAGAGATCAGAGCAATGGGGCGATAGTTGGAGGGTTGGGAGCGGACTCATTTCTTCGGAACAGGTTGAAACAGAGCAAACTTCCAGCAAGAAGGAAAAGTGTTAGATGACAGACATAGACGGAACAGTTTGCCTAGGCAGACAATATTATTGACTGATTTGTGTTGTAGTCCATTAGGAGCCTTCTACCTACCTGCCTGCCTGCCTCGTCAGATGAAAACGTATGAAACGTGACTAAGTATTTATCTGACTTATCTTTCTGTCCTTGTTTTAACATTTGTCATGTTGTCAATCCATATCACCGATATTATTATTCTCTTTAGTTTTTAGTTCTGCATACCACACAACTTTTCGTTCCTTCGGTCGCTCTTTCGATTTATTATTCTACAATTATCACATATTCATCCACTATCATTAACTGGGGTAAGATATTTAAGATACTCGTATATTCGGCAAATTGTAAACTTCTTATTCTTAAAATCTATGCAACGAAACCCCAAATTAATGTTCTGCTCTTTGGCACATCAGTAATTAGCAATTACTGATACGCCAACATCATCACAGTACATCCTTCTCTTGTCGTCATCTTCCCTTCCCTTTCGGTCCCAAAGTATTCCTACCCCTCTCTCCCTCCCTTATCATTCCTTCCCTTCCCTTTCCTCTCATCTATGCTACTCTCTTCCATTCACTTCAGCCCTCCTCTTTCCTCCTATCTGCACCCTTCCAGCCTCTTCCCTTGTCACCTTCAATCCCCTCTCCTCATGTCACTTCCTCTGCGTTTCCATCTCTTCACTCTCCTTCCTTGCCCGACACAGACAATCGTGATCTTGACCTGTGCTGGCTCGGCTGGGTAAAAACTGAACCTGTCAACATCTCAGTTCTGTTGTTTGGATGGTGATGAAGATATTGGTGGTGATAGTGATAATGATTGTGTTAATGATGATGATTGTGATGGTGATATTGATTATAATAGTAATGATGATTGTGATGGTAATGATGATGACAGTACTGTTGATAATGGTGGTAGTAGTGATAGTGATGATGATGATGATGATGAGGAGGAGGAGGAGGAGGAGAAGGAGGAGGAGGAGGAGGAGGAAGAGGGGAAGGAGGAGGAGGAAGAGGGGAAGGAGGAAGATGGGAAGGAGGAGGAGGAGGAATAGTGGAAGGAGGAAGAATCGGAGGAGGATTATGATGATAGAGACCCTTGAGATGTCAACGCTTGCCTCATCAGTAATCAAAGGGGAACCAGCTATTGAAAGTTCAATGCTCTGGTAGGTAGTTATCTAAAAGATTCCTCACACCGAAAGCCTTATCTTACATTTTCTCAGAAGATTTTGCACAAAAAACATACACCACTATAAAAAAAAAAAAAAGTATATAGAGAGCAAGTATGCATCATACAATTTGTTACGACACAGCTACATCGTAGAGACAGGGAGTTTATTTTTGACACAGATAAGAATGATTGAAATATGTCTAACCATTGTTTTCAGGTACTCTTATAATATTATTGTTCTCATGGGTGAGTACCTGTGAAAACCATATCAACTGTTGCTTAATATATTTATAAGTATCCTAAAGTGATTAATATGAAGAGTTATCCAAGGCTTTCTTAAACCATCCCCGTCTATATCAGTATAAAATGTTGCAAATGTTTGGTAGAGTAGGTTGCTAACATTTGTACACATCTTGATGGTATATTTTTGTGGCCAATACTGGCAGCTTCAGCACAGATACAAGATGTTATTCAAGGGGTAATTTACATAGATGTTAATCTCTGACATCAGTAGTGCTTCCTATTGAGATGGAAACTCTTTTACAATATTGTTCGTTTAGGATCAGTTGAAATGTCATCAGTCGTTGTTTAAGTTCATGGACATAAATACACAATCTACAAAAATCAAGTAATATTAAAAGTACATAAAGAAGCACAGTGTGTCTGGTACTCACTGATAATAAAGTCGTATTCCTTATACAGCCTGGCGCGGTCAATGGGTCTGGACTCCGGGTCGATCTCGTCGTACTTGTAGTAAGCGACGGCGGCGAGGAGGGCAGGCAGGAACCACACTGACGCCCCCAACACCGACCCCACCACCGACGCAGACGAGAACAGTATACCAGTCATGTTTGGCTGGTGTTAAACGACTTATTTCAGGACCTCACTCAGTCAGGCACTCAACACAACGCCTCTTAATGGTTGGTTTCCTTTCGGGTTTCTACTTAGAGTACATTTTAGATTTAGTATTGTTATTAATGCATTAGTTATTATTATTATTATTATAATGAGGTCTCACATAAGGATCCCACTCTTGCACTTTCTATTATTATGTACAATTGATTTCCTCTTGAGGTCCGAAATAAGTTTTTTTTCACTTTCTTTGGTTTGCTTCTTCCTTTGTTAATGACAGTTCCGACACAGTTTCTTTTCTTTTCTTTTTTAATTCTGAGTAGTTACAGTTCACCAGGCTATTTCCGTTATCAGAAAATTTCTCCGCTTTCTTATATTTTTATTATAAACGTCGTATGCACTTCGATTTCAATTCTTATGTCTTTCACTGGTGAATTTTTAACCTCGATATTCGATCAGTTGTTCAATGAGATGGTGTATTCATTCACTATTTCTCTGATCATCTACACTTATTTTTATTCTGTCACTTCTAATGATATACTTTTGGTGAGGCACTATATTCACTGTCGAATCAATCCACAACAAACCCGGACATGTACAGTATATTATATTCCACAGACTTGTGTTACTTATTCACACACACTCACTTACACACACACACACACATACACACACACACACTCAGGTGGTGCTGTGTGCTACGACCCCGCCTCACACAAACGTTTATGGCTGAAGAGGGCGGCTGGTGGTGGCGGTGGCGGCGGCAGCAACAGCGGCGGCAATAGCGGCAGCGGTGGCGGCGTTGGCGGCGGCATGACTTCAGCACTTGCACACTTGGCTTATTTGGCTTCTCGCATCCTCTCGCTGGGCACGGGAAGAGGACGAGGTGAGAGACATTAATTAACACACCAGTTACATTATTATAGCAATGATCTCATAAATACAGATTATAATATGGCAGGTATTTTGTTATAAACGGGTTCAAATATGGTCAGCCTCATATTTAACACAGCACTGAAATAAGAAAATAGCGTATTATAGGTCTCCCTGTCCACCAAACTCAGGAAATGAATAAATACCTTAGTAAATAATAATTTCATCTACCATAATAACTCCTGTGTGTGTAATAGAGATGTATGCCTGACTTAATGACGGACAAACAGACAGACACAGCCGGGAGGAAAGTGAGACAGACAGCAGGCAGCCAGGCAGACAGTACAAGGTAGACAGACAGACAGGCAGCAAACACTACCATTAGCCCGCCAGGACAGGACTGAGAGAGAAAGTGACCCTCCCACCCCTTTACCCTTGAGGGAGCATTGGTGTAAGGAGGAGGAGGAGGAGGAGGATGAGGAGGGAGGAGGAGGAGGAAGAAGAGGAGGAGGAGGAGGAGGGATGGAGGGTAGGGGTGCGTGGAGGAAGAGGAGGAGGAGGAAGAGGAGAAGGAAGAAGAGGAGGAGGTGGAGGAGGGAGGGTGGGGTGTGTGGAGGAAGAGGAGGAGGAGGAGGGATGGAGGGTAGGGTGCGTGGAGGAAGGGAGGAAAGGGGTGAGGAGGAGAGTCATCAGGAGTGTGTGGAAGGAGAACGGGAGGAATGAAGGGAGGAAAGGAGAGACTGAAGAGATGAGCAGACAGTCAGGAAAGTGTGTAAGGAGAAGGGGAAGGAAGAATGGAGGAAAGGAGACTACCTATGAAGAGGAAGAATAAGGACCAGGGAAAGAGAAAAATAATGAAAAAGATGGACATGCATGACAACACGAGGGACAGAGACAATGGAGAGAGATGGGTGACGAAGGAAAGGAATTGAGTTGGCAAGGCAGGAGAAAGAGATAAGTTGGAGGAAGAACTAGAGAGGGAAGAGAAAAGAGGAGAAGAGAGAGACAAAAAAGTGAGAGACAGTGAAGGAAGGGGGAAAAGGGAAGGAAAGAAAAAAGAGAGGGAGAGGGCAAAACGAGGTGGATTGGAGAGGAAAAGGAGAGAAGAAGTCAAGCAAAAGAAACGAACAAGAAAGTGAGAATGATTGAAATAGAGAGTGAAAAAAAAAAAAAAAAAACACACACACACACACACAGGAGTCTGAGAGAGTGTCAAGATTTCCAGGAGAGATAAAAGACCAATGTGAGGGAGGGAGGGAGAGTGAAGGTAAACACGAGGGGGATGAGAGGAGAAAAATTAAAGAGGGTGGCAAGAGAGGGATGATGGGAAGGGGAGAGGGATGAAGTTAGGGAGGGATAAGAGAGAGAGGGAGGGAAGGAGGAAAGATGGGAGAGAATGGAAGGAAGGATGGAAGAGAGAGAGAGAGAGAGAGAGAGAGAGAGAGAGAGAGAGAAAGAGAGAGAGAGAGAGAGAGAGAGAGAGTATGTGTGTATGTGTGTGGGAGAGGGGAATGAGAGAAGGTGGGGTGAAGTGTGAGTTATTGACTAAGTAATGATCGTATACTTAATGAGGCTCAGATGGATTTACATTGAATTATATGGCCATACAAACCACTCACACACACACACACACACACAGAGAGAGGTTACAGGGTAGGACGAGTATACAGTACTGGTATCCTCGGGTTCGTCTGCCTGCCTGGGGTCTCTCTCTCTCTCTCGCCTAACGAACCTATTAGACTTCTTTAATTACATTTTCAATTAATACGATAAGAGTAAAGCAGTAGACATAATTTATCTAGATTTCCAAAAGGCCTTTGATAAAATCCCCCATAAATGTTTAATAACTAAATTAGAATTACACAGATTCCAAGGCGACACAGTAAGATGGATAGAGAACTGGCTAAGCAACCGAAAACAACGCTTTGTAATAAATGGAGAATCATCCAGTTCGACTGGCGTTACGCCCGTCCCCTTATGGAATACTGTGTTCAAGCCTGGTGCCCGTACTACCAGAAAGATATAGCAAAGCTGGAACGAGTCCAACGTAGGGTTACTAAAATTATACTAAGTCTAGGGAACAAAACGTACGAGGAGCGACTAAGAGAACTAAATCTATTCCCATTAACACATCGTAAATTAAGAGGTGACTTAATCCAGGTATTTAAAAATATCAAAGGCATAGATAATATGGACTGCAATAAGTATTTCACTACCGACCAATCAAACTACACGAGAGGAAACGGTTGCAAAATCATAGGTAAATCTATTAACTCACACGAATCCAAGAATTGCATCTTTTTTT
>JAWQEG010009069.1:0-2500 GCA_033782935.1 Petrolisthes cinctipes
CTACACACTTTATCTCCCTACACACACACACACACACACATTTTACACACTACACACACACACACACACTTTATCCCCCTACACACACACACACATACACACACTTTATCCCCCTACACACACACACACACACTTATCTCCCTACACACACACATACACACACTTTATCCCCCTGCACACACACATACACACACTTTATCCCCCTACACACACACATACACACACTTTATCCCCCTACACACACACATACACACACTTTATCCCCCTACACACACACATACACACACTTTATCCCCCTACACACACACATACACACACTTTATCCCCCTACACACACACATACACACACTTTATCCCCCTACACACACACATACACACACTTTATCTCCCTACACACACACATACACACACTTTATCCCCCTACACACACACATACACACACTTTATCCCCCTACACACACACATACACACACTTTATCTCCTACACACACACATACACACACTTTATCCCCCTACACACACACATACACACACTTTATCTCCCAACAAACTTTACACACACACACTACACACACTTTACACACACACTAAAATCTGGTGTTATCAATATGACGACATATCCTTTGTAACACAGGATATACTCTCACTCACTCTCACTCTCTCACTCACTCACTACTCTCTCTCAGGTATGGATCTCTCTCTCTCACTCTCTCTCTCATTTTATTCGTAACTCTCTCTCTCTCTCAGGTATGGATCTCTCTCTCACTCACTCACTACTCTCTCTCAGGTATGGATCTCTCTCTCACTCTCTCTCTCTCTTTATTCGTAACTTTTTCTCTCTCTCACTTTATTCGTAACACACACACACACACACACACTCTCTCTCTCTCTCTCTCTCTCTCTCTCTCTCTCTCTCTCTCTCTCTCTCTCTCTCACTTTATTCGTAACTTTCTCTCTCTCTCTCTCAGGTATGGATCTCTCTCTCTCTCACTCTCTCTCACTAGATTCGTAACTCTCTCTCTCTCACTAGATTCGTAACTCTCTCTCACTCACTCATTACTCTCTCTCAGGTATGGATCTCTCTCTCTCTCACTCTCACTTTATTCGTAACTCTCTCTCTCTCTCTCTCTCTCTCTCTCTCTCTCTCTCTCTCTCTCTCTCTCTCTCTCTCTCTCTCTCTCTCATTTTCACACATTCTCTATCTCTCTCTCTCTCTATATATATATATATATATATATATAACAATAACTATAATAATATTTTTGTATTTTGTATTTGTAACATTTTAAATACCTAACTCATAATTGTGTGTAATATTTTGTAATCCAACCTAATAATTTTGTAACCCAACCTAATAATTTTGTAACCCAACCTAATATATTTTTTGTAACCCAACCTAATAATTTTGTAACCCAACCTAATAATTTTGTAAGCCAACCTAATATATTTTTTGTAACCCAACCTAATAATTTTGTAACCCAACCTAATATATTTTTTGTAACCCAACCTAATAATTTTGTAACCCAACCTAATAATTTTGTAAGCCAACCTAATATATTTTTTGTAACCCAACCTAATAATTTTGTAATCCAACCTAATAATTTTGTAATCCAACCTAATAATTTTGTAATCCAACCTAATAATTTGTAATCCAACCTAATAATTTTGTAATCCAACCTAATAATTTTGTAATCCAACCTAATAATTTTGTAATCCAACCTAATAATTTTGTAATCCAACCTAATAATTTTGTAATCCAACCTAATAATTTTGTAATCCAACCTAATAATTTTGTAATCCAACCTAATAATTTTGTAATCCAACCTAATAATTTTGTAATCCAACCTAATAATTTTGTAATCCAACCTAATAATTTTGTAATCCAACCTAATAATTTTGTAATCCAACCTAATAATTTTGTAATCCAACCTAATAATTTTGTAATCCAACCTAATAATTTTGTAATCCAACCTAATAATTTTGTAATCCAACCTAATAATTTTGTAATCCAACCTAATAATTTTGTAATCCAACCTAATAATTTTGTAATCCAACCTAATAATTTTGTAATCCAACCTAATAATTTTGTAATCCAACCTAATAATTTTGTAATCCAACCTAATAATTTTGTAATCCAACCTAATAATTTTGTAATCCAACCTAATAATTTTGTAATCCAACCTAATAATTTTGTAATCCAACCTAATAATTTTGTAATCCAACCTAATAATTTTGTAATCCAACCTAATAATTTTGTAATCCAACCTAATAATTTTGTAATCCAACCTAATAATTTTGTAATCCAACCTAATAATTTTGTAATCCAACCTAATAATTTTGTAATCCAACCTAATAATTTTGTAATCCAACCTAATAATTTTGTAATCCAACCTAATAATTTTGTAATCCAACCTAATAATTTTGTAATCCAACCTAATAATTTTGTAATCCAACCTAATAATTTTGTAATCCAACCTAATAATTTTGTAATCCAACCTAA
>JAWQEG010009069.1:7500-41485 GCA_033782935.1 Petrolisthes cinctipes
GTGTAATTGGGTTCATTTTGACACTAATTAGGGTGTAATGGGTGTCTAATTATGGGTGTAAATGGGTGAAATGTCAGCAGGTGTGAGATATATTTACGTTATGTGTGTGGGTGTAATGGGTGTGTTCCCCATTTTAACCCTAATAGGGGTGTAATGGGTGTAATTAGGTTCATTTTGACAATATTAGGGGTGTAATGGGGGGCAATTTATGGGTGAAATGTGAGCAGGTGTGGGGGTATATTTACATTATGTGTGTGGGTGTAATGGGTGGCAATTTATGGGTGTGTTCCCCATTTTGACACTAATGGGGGGTATAATTGGGTCCATTTTGACACTAATGGGGGTATAATTGGGTCCATTTTGACACTATAAATGGGAGTAAAATTGGGTATAATTGGGGCCATTTTAACACTAATGGGTGTGTGTGTGTGTTCCCAATTTTAACACATAGGAGGTGAAATTGGGTCCATTTTAACACTATTTTCTTTTCAGTACAAGAGGTCCAAGTCGAAGGATGTGAGGTTTATTTACTCATATTATCTATTTACTCATTATTATCTATTTATTTATTTACATATATTATTATCTATTTATTTACTCATTATTATTTATCTATTTATCTATTTATTTTTCTTTTCTTTTCAGTACAAGAGGTCCAAGTTGAAGGGAAGCATGCCATTGACTCACCCGGATCACCCATGTCTGTTGATGTGCCACCCGACGACTACAACCTGGGTGAGTATGGGGGGTGTGGGGGGGGGGAGAGAGGGGGTGGTGGATGGGGGGGGGGAGGGAGAGAGAGGGAGTGGGGGAGTGGGGGGGAGGGAGAGAGAGGGATGGGGGAGGGAGAGAGAGGGATGGGGGAGTGTGTGTGTGAGGGAGTGGGGGAGGAGGGAGAGAGAGGGATGGGGGAGTGTGGGGAAGGGGGTGGATGGGTGTGGGGGATTACAACCTGGGTGATTAGGGGGGTTGGGGGAATGGGTGGAGGTGGGAGGGAGAGAGGGGGGGGGGGTTGGAGGAGTGTGTGTGTGTGTGAGTGAGAGAGAGGGAGTGTGTGTGTGAGAGAGAGGTGTGTATGTGTGTGTGCGAGAGAGAAGGAGAGAGAGTTGTGTATGTGTATGTGTGTATTTGTTAATTAATTTATTTATTTATTACTTTATCTAGTTTTATTATTTTATTCATTAATTATTTACTATTATTTATTTATTTAATTATTTATTGATTTACTAACTCTCCGACACCCCCCCCCCCACCCCCACCCCCAATACAGACGACAACGAGGAGCGCTCCATGATCGAGCCGAGGTCGTACGAGGACCCCAAACTGAAGGACCTTATAGCCATACTGATAGAGTGGATCAACGACGTCCTCGCCCCAGACCGCATCATTGTCAAACACATCGAGGAAGACCTGTATGACGGCATGGTCTTTCATAAACTGATTGGTGAGACTATAGATTAATTACACTATATTTTAATTCTACTATGTTTTAATTTCACTCGTATATTAATTCTACTATATTTTAAATAGTACCGGTATATATATTAATTCCACTATATTTTAATTAGTGTACTATATATTAATTTCACTCATATATATTTTAATTACTCGTGTATATTTTAATTACACTATATTTTAATTAGTATATATATTAATTCCACTATAAATTAATTTCACTCGTATATATTTTAATTCCGCTTAAATATATTTCAATTCCACTCATGTATATTTTAATTACACTCGTATATTAATTCTATTATGATTTAATTTCAGTCGTATATATTTATTCAACTATAAATTAATTCTACCATGTTTTAATTCCACTATATTTCAATTAGTATATATTTTAATTCCACTCATATATATATTAATTCCACTATACTTTAATTCCACTTATATAAATTAATTCCTCTTAATATTTATTCCACTATGTTTTAATTCCACTCATACAAATTAATTCAACTATATATAAATTAATTTAACTATATTTCAATTAGTATATATTTTAATTCTACCATGTTTTAATTCCACCCGTGTGTATTTATTCAACTATATAATTAATTCTACTATACTTTAATTCCACATATATAAATTAATTCCACTAAAAATTAATTCCACTCTTATAAATTATCTCCCACCATGTTTTAATTCCACCCGTGTGTATTTATTTAATAACTATATATTAATTCCACTATATTTCAATTAGTATATATTTTAATTCCACTCGTACAGTATATATTAATTCCACTATATTTCAATTAGTACCGTATATAAATTAATTCCACCCGTATATAAATTATCTCCACCATGTTTTAATTCCACCCGTATATAAATTATCTCCACTATATTTCAATTAGTACCGTATATAAATTAATTCCACCCGTATATATATTATCTCCACAATGTTTTAATTCCACTCGTATATAAATTAATTCCACCATGTTTTAATTCCACCCGTATATAAATTATCTCCACTATATTTCAATTAGTACCGTATATAAATTAATTCCACTATAAACTAATTCCACCATGTTTTAATTCCACTCATATATAAATTAATTCCACCCGTATATAAATTATCTCCACTATATTTCAATTAGTACTGTATATAAATTAATTCCACCATGATTTAATTCTACTATTTATTAATTCCCCTTGTATATATATTAATTCCACTCGTATAAATTAATTCCACCCGTATATAAATTATCTCCCACCATGTTTTAATTCCACCCGCGTGTATTTATTTTTTCTCCGCCCCCCAACAGAGCGGCTGACCAATAACACCCTAGACGTCCAGGAGGTGACACAGAGCGAGACCGGACAGAGACAGAAACTCAGAATAGTACTCAATGCCGCTAATCATGTATGTATGTATGTATGTATGTTAGGTTAGGTTAGGTTCGGTTAGGTTAGGTTTGGTTTGGTTAGGTTAGGTTTGGTTAGGTTGGGTTAGGTTAGGTTAGGTTAGGTTGGGTTTGGTTAGGTTAGGTTAGGTTAGGTTAAGTTTGGTTTGGTTAGGTTAGGTTAGGTTAGGTTAGGTTAGGTTGGGTTGGTTTGGTTGGGTTGGGTTGGGTTGGTTTGGTTAGGTTTGGTTAGGTTTGGGTTGGTTTGGTTAGGTTTGGGTTGGTTAGGTTGGGTTGGGTTTGGTTTGGTTTGGTTGGGTTGGGTTTGGTTTGGTTAGGTTTGGGTTGGTTAGGTTAGGTTAGGTTTGGTTAGGTTAGGTTAGGTTAGGTGAGGTTTGTTTTGGGTTGGTTAGGTTAGGTTGGGTTGGGTTAGGTTGGTTAGGTTAGGTTTGGTTATGTTTGGTTAGGTTTGGTTATGTTGGGTTTGGTTAGGTTAGGGTAGGTTTGGTTAGGTTAGGTTTGGTATGGTTAGGTTTGGGTTGGTTAGGTTAGGTTAGGTTAGGTGAGGTTTGGTTTGGTTTGGTTTGGTTAGGTTTGGTTAGGTTTGGTTAGGTTAGGTTAGGTTTGGTTTGGTTTGGTTTGGTTTGGTTTGGTTAGGTTTGGTTAGGTTTGGTTTGGTTAGGTTAGGTTTGGTTATGTTGTGTTGGGTTAGGTTAGGTTAGGTTTGGTTACGTTAGGTTAGGTTTGGGGATGGGGTTGGTTGGTATTTAACCCTTACGCTGCCGTATTGTTTGCATTTGCAAACTGGTATATACCGGATTATTAAATATTAAGGATTTATTACCTGAGTATAATGAAAAAATAGTCTGTTGTGTCTGTATTAGAATGCAAGAGTTTATTTGCTATAACTGTGTGGGAATAAGATTTTCATCAGGTGAAATTCAAATTTTGGGCGGGAATTGACGAACGCCTGTAGAGGCCTACTCCTTCCGACCCTCTCCCTCTCCCACAGTGATGCCAGCTCAGGTTGGCTTGACGAAATTTCCCTACCATCAACTTTAGAATTTACCTTTTTGCCTCAATTATTCCCTGATTACTCATGAACATTGACGGTCTTTTTGAAATTATTTTCGACTGGTAGAAATTTCCCTGTATACCCTTGAATAATCTTTATATAATTTCCCTGTGAACTTCAAAATTTTATAAAACAGAGAATGTTCCCTGCACCTGGCAACACTGACCTCCCTTGTGCTCGCAGCCCGCAGTAGAGAACTAGAGATGCAGCAGTATTGCCACTCGTAAATGGCTTACAGTATAATTATTATTTTGTTATCAGCAATACATACATTTTGCCTATTTTCTTTTCGCTCATATGTTTATATGAATAAATATTCTTGTCCTTGAACTACTAAAACTAAGTAATGACTGATTTATTCAATACTTGGAATGTCTTTGCCACCTCAACCTCCCTCCCACTATAGCCTAATAGTTATGTTCCCACTAAATACTTGTAACTCAGAAAGCATGGCAGTGATAACCACTGCACACATAATAATAATAATAGAGGCGAGATAGATTAGAAAAGATAATGAAAGTAGAATTTCCAAGCAAACATGTTTTGGTAAGTTGTCAAACAGCAGAAACTTATTATCCGCTGGGCAAGCTGAGATGAAGTTGGCAAACAGAAAGTTATTATTATTATAAATAGGACTAGCATGAGGCCCATAGGAGCTTATGTCACTCATAGGAAAATATATTTGTTATAAAGAGGTGTATATATATGGCAAACGGGAAGTATTTGTAGTAGCCTAATGGAAACGGTAAAATATTACATCTATTTAGGATTATCACTAAAGACTTATCAATTGTTATTCTTAGAGGAAGAATGAAAAAAATATCACGTACCACAGGCTAGTGAGGAACTATGACAAAAACTAAAAATATGTAGCCTATTAGGCCCTATAAACCATTATAGAAGCCTTGTACAAATATCCATTACTTACATAACACGAATAATAAAATAAATTTCATTGTTGTACAATTTACAGTACATGCTTTACTGTACAAATCTATACAGTAATTATTATTTTGTCCTTATAACTGTCTCTGGGTGGATGGGTAAATAATAAGGCCCGAGACACACAGGTTCTTCGTAATGGTTACACAAGGATCAACACACACTTGTCACACAGTAACACCACTGTAGTGGGAACGTGAAGGTGAAGAAAAGTCACAATGGTAGACAAAGGATTTATTACCATACAGTTTAGCCTCTTCAGTGGTGAATAGTCAAAGGACGTGTGTGTGGTCCTTGTATGTCCATCACAAAGCGTCCGTGTGTCCTCTGGGCCTAATAGTTCAATAACACAAATTTTTCAAACATATAAATATAGCCTACTGTACACCATATAAATAATGAATGGTAAATACTAATATAAAAAGTTCCAATCATATAATATATTGACGCATTACGACGAAATAACAAAAACCACGGCCGCCGGTCGGTTATAAACCAAAACGAGCTGCCAGAATAATGGGTAGTAGGCTCCAATGAATATAAGTTTACCACCTAATGTCTAATATTATACTCCAACAACTGTCCTGGCTGAGTTTTGTGTTTTGTGCCAAACCATGGTGAGTTGTCAGTAACCACCAAGTACCTAAACCAACCATTCCCACTTTTAAACAATTATTATAAGTGAAAACAGCATATGCTGTCGGTGGCACTGGGGAGTGCTCTGTTGCTAACAGCATATGCTGTCAGCGGCAGTGTAAGGGTTAATTCTGTGTGTGTGTCTTTTCTCTCTTTCTCTCTCTTTCTGTTTGGTTGGTTGGTTCGGGGGTGGGGTTGGTTGGTATAGTCTATTTCATTTCATCTGACATCGCCAATATGTAAAATGGCAACATTGCATTGCCAGCTCGTGATTGGCTGAACAAACATTGTCCTTAACCCTTGACTCATTGATATAAACATTTAAATTAACCCTTCATTAACTTCATTGTATGATCCTGAGATGCAAAGAAAATTATCATTTGTTATTTCATATATGCAAATCATGTTCATCTGTTGTATTAACCATATAAACTTTGTTATTTCATATATGTAAATCATGTCCATCTGTTGTATTAACCATATAAACACACACAATTGTATTAACCATATAAACACACACAATTGTATTAACCATATAAACACACACAATTGTATTAACCATATAAACACACACAATTGTATTAACCATATAAACACACACAATTGTATTAACCATATAAACACACACAAGAAAGAAAAATTTAAATCCAAGTCAACTATCTTTAAACGTAAACGAACACAATATTCCAGTCAATTTTGTTTCTCCAAGTTTTACTTAGATAAATAGATATCTGTCTTCATAGGCATTCTTAAAAGGAAATCTAATATTTATTGAATTAAAATGGCATGAAAATTGTTATAATATAGACAGAAATACGAAGTGATTTTTACAAAACATTTCACCATAATTAAAGAACATTTTATTAATCATTTACAACCATTTATTTACAGAACATATTATTATTAATCATTTACAACCACAATTTACAACCGTTTATTTACAGAACATATTATTAATCATTTACAACCGTTTATTTACAGAAAATATTATTAATTATTTACAAACCATAATTTCACAACTATATCAACAATTTACTGATCATTTACAACCACAATTTTACAACCGTTTATTTACAAAACAATTTATTAACCATTTACAACTATATCAACAATTTACTGATCATTTACAACCACAAATTTACAAGCATTTCACCATAATTACAAAACAATTTATTAATCTTTTACAACCGTTTATTTACAGAAAATATTATTAATCATTTACAACCACAATTTACAACCGTTTATTTACAGAAAATATTATTAACCATTTACAACTATATCAACAATTTACTGATCATTTACAACCACAAATTTACAAGCATTTCACCATAATTACAAAACAATTTATTAATAATTTACAATCACAATTTACAGTACATTCACAAAACATTTTATTAATCTTTTACAACCACAATTTTACAACCGTTTATTTACAGAACAATTTATTAACCATTTACAACTATATCAACAATTTACCGATCATTTACAACCACAATTTTACAACCTTTTCACCATAATTAAAGAACATTTTATTAATAATTTACAACCGTTTATTTACAGAAAATATTATTAATCGTTTACAACCGTTTATTTACAGAACAATTTATTAACCATTTACAACTATATCAACAATTTACCGATCATTTACAACCACAATTTTACAACCGTTTATTTATTTATTTTTACAGATCCTTGGGTTGGGTAGGTACGGTCCCCACAAGTGGTCCGTAGACTCCATACACTCCAAGAATATAGTGGCCATCTTACACCTCCTGGTAGCCCTCGCCAGGAACTTCAGGGCTCCCATCAAAATGCCCGAGAATTGTATCATAAGTGTGGTGATTGTACAGGTGTGTGTGTGTGTGTGTGTGTGTGTTTTTTTTTTTTTTTTATGTGGGTGTGTTTTTTTTTTTTTTTTTTATGTGGGTGTGTGTGTGTGTTTTTTTTTTTTATTATGTGGGTGTGTGTGTGTTTTATTTTTATTTGTTTGTTGTGTGTGTGTGTGTGTGTGTTTTTATTTGTTTGTTGTGTGTGTGTGGTTTTTTTTTATTATGTGGGTGTGTGTTTATTTTTATGTGTTGTGTGTGTTTTTTTATGTGTTGTGTGTTTTTTTTATATGTGGGTGTGTGTGTTTTTATTTTTATGTGTTGTGTGTGTTTTTTATGTGTTGTGTGTTTTTTTTATATGTGGGTGTGTGTGTTTTATTTTTATTTGTTTGTTGTGTGTGGGTGTGTGTGTATTTTATTCATGGTTTGTGTGTGTGACTGAGAGAGAGTGTGTGTGTGTGTGTGTTTTATTATTTTTTGTTGTGTGTGGGTGTGTGTGTGTGTTTTATTTTTATTTGTTGTGTGTGTTTTATTTTTATTTGTTGTGTGTGGGTGTCTGTGTGTGTTTTATTTTTATTTGTTGTGTGTGGGTGTGTGTGTGTGTGTTTTTTTTTTATTTTTTGTTGTGTGTGGGTGTTTTATTTTTATTTGTTGTGTGTGGGTGTGTGCGTATATTTTATTCATGGTTTGTGTGTGTGACTGAGAGAGAGTGTGTGTGTGTGTGTTTTTTTTTTTTATTAATGTGTGTGTGTGTGTGTGTTTTTTTTTAATGTGTTCTATCTATTATACTATTTCTCAGTCCACTTTTTCACTTCCATACTTGTGTGTTTTGTGTGTGACTGACTACACACACACACACACACACACACAAAACAACTAACAAACGCACCACTCCACCAATTCCAGAAACAAACACACACACAAACAAACAAACAAACAAACAACTAACAATGCACCACCACCACCAATTCCAAAAAAACACACACACACACAAACAAACAAACAAACAAACAAACAAACAACTAACAAACGCACCACCAATTCCAGAAACGTGACGGCCAGCTGAACCATCGCATCGTCAACGAGGAGCTGACGGGAACCTACGACGACCTGGGGCTGAGGTTCGAGAGAGACGCGTTCGACACACTCTTTGACCACGCACCCGACAAGCTACAGGTGGTCAAGAGGGTGAGTATGTGTGGGGGTAGGGGGGGGGAGGAGGGGGGGGGGAGGTATGGGGGTGGGGAGAAGAGAGGGGAGAGAGGAGGGAAGGAAAAGGGAGAGAGAGAGGAGAGAAAATGGAAAAGAGAGAGAAGGGAGAGAAAGAGATAGTGTGGTAGTAAGGGAGTGAGGTGCGAGAGAGACGCGTTCGACACACTCTTTGACCACGCACCCGACAAGCTACAGGTGGTTAAGAGGGTGAGTATGTGTGGGGGGAGGTGGGGGGGAGGTGTGGGGGAGGGGGGAGTGGGAGAGAGAGAGGAAGGAAAGGAGGGAGAAAAAGGTGATGGTGTGTGGTGAGAGAAAGAAGAGAGGGAGTGGGGAGAGAGAGAGAGAGGAGAGAAAAGGGAGAGAGAGAGAGGAGAGAAAAGGGGAAAGAGAGAGCGAGGGGGGGGGAGAGAGGTAGCAAAGAGGGAAAGAAGAGAAAAGGGAGAGAGAGGTAGCAAAGAGAGAAAGGAGGGGAAAGGGAGAGAGAGAGAGGAGAGAAAATGGAAAAGAGAGAGAGAAAGAGATAGAGTGTGGTAGTAAGGGAGTGAGGTGTGAGAGGTTGTTAAGAGTATTATTATTATTATTATTATTATTATCATTATTATTATTATTAGTAGTAGTGGTAGTAGTTGTAGTATTAGTAATATTATTAGTATTATCATTATTATTAGTATTATTATTATCAGTATTAGTAGTAGTAGTGGTAATAGTATTATTATTATGATCACCATTATTATCATCACCATTATCATGATTATTCTTATTATTATCACTATTATTATCGCTATTGGTATTATTATTACTATCATCATCACCATCATTATCACCATTATTATTATTAATATTACTATCATCAGTATCACCATTATTATCACCATCATTATTATTATTATTATTATTATTATTATTATTATTATTATTATTATTATTATTATTATTATTATTATTATTATTACAGAGTCTGGTGACGTTTGTAAACAAGCAACTGAACAAGATTAACCTTGAGATACAGAACATGGAGACGGACTTCTGTGACGGTGTTTATCTTTGTTTACTGATGGGTTTACTCGAAGGTTACTTTGTTCCACTACACCACTTCTTCCTCACGCCGCAAGTACGTGTGTGTTTGTGTGTGTGTGTGTGTAGAGGGTTACTTTGTTCCACTACACCACTTCTTCCTAACTCCGCAAGTACGTGTGTGTGTGTGTGTGTGTGTGTGTCCCACTACACCACTTCTTCCTAACACCGCAAGTACGTTTGTGTGTGTGTGTGTGTGTGTGTGTGTGTGTGTCCCACTACACCACTTCTTCCTAACACCGCAAGTACGTTTGTGTGTGTGTGTGTGTTTGTTTACTCATTTATGCCGCAAGTATGTGTGTGTGTGTTTGTTTACTCATTTACGCTGCAAGTACGTGTGTGTGTGATTGTTTACTCATTTACGCCGCAAATATGTGTGTGTGTGTTTTTTTTTGTTTATCTGTTTATCTATTTGTGGTGTACGTGTGTTTGTGTGTGTGTGTGTGTGTGTGTGTTTGTTTATCTATTTATTTATTTCTAGCCACTTCTTCCTAACGCCACAAGTACGTGTGTGTGTGTGTGTGTGTGTTTGTTTACTCATTTACCAAGATATATATTTATTTACTTATTTACCAAGATATTTATTTATATATTTATCAAGATATATATGTATTTATTTATTTATTTACAAAGATATTTATGTATTTATTTATATATTTACCAAGATATGTATGTATTTAATTATATACCAAGAAATTTATGTGTGTACCTATTTATTTACCAAGATATTTATATATTTATTTATTTACCAAGATATTTATATATACATTTATCAAAGTATTTATTTATTTATTAACCAAGATATGTACGGTATTTATTTATTTATCAAAGTATTTATTTATTTATTAACCAAGATATGTACGGTATTTATTTATTTATCAAAGTATTTATTTATTTATCAAAGTATTTATTTATTTATCAAAGTATTTATTTATTTATCAAAGTATTTATTTATTTATTAACCAAGATATGTACGGTATTTATTTATTTATCAAAGTATTTATTTATTTATCAAAGTATTTATTTATTTATCAAAGTATTTATGTATTTATCAAAGTATTTATGTATTTATCAAAGTATTTATGTATTTATCAAAGTATTTATGTATTTATCAAAGTATTTATGTATTTATCAAAGTATTTATGTATTTATCAAAGTATTTATGTATTTATCAAAGTATTTATTTATTTATCAAAGTATTTATGTATTTATCAAAGTATTTATGTATTTATCAAAGTATTTATGTATTTATCAAAGTATTTATGTATTTATCAAAGTATTTATGTATTTATCAAAGTATTTATGTATTTATCAAAGTATTTATGTATTTATCAAAGTATTTATGTATTTATCAAAGTATTTATGTATTTATCAAAGTATTTATGTATTTATCAAAGTATTTATGTATTTATCAAAGTATTTATGTATTTATCAAAGTATTTATGTATTTATCAAAGTATTTATGTATTTATTTACCAAGATATTAACCCCCCCTTCCCCCCCCCCACATTTCCAGACATTCGAGGACAAACTACACAATGTCTCGCAGTCGTTTGAACTGATGATGGACGCTGGCCTGGCCCGACCCAAGGCTCGACCCGAAGGTAAGAGGATAGAAATAAAAATAAACACACACGCACGACGACGACGACTCAGTTAATTTTTTTTTTTTTTTTTTTTTTTTTTTTAATGTTAATTTTTTTTGTTCTTTTTTTTTTTTTTTTTTTCAATTTATTGTTTATTTTTTCACTTTGTTTCTTTTTTTTTATTGTCATTCATTTTTTAATTGTATATTTTTTCAATTTAATGTTTATTTTTTTTATTCGTCGTTTATTTTTCCACTTTGTTTATATTTTTTCAATTTGTCATTCATTTATTTTTATACTTATTGTTCATTTTTGTTTATTTGTCGTTCATTTTCCCAATTTAGCTTTCGTTTTTCCGTCGTGTGTGTGTGTGTGTGTGTGTGTGTGTGTATATGTGTGTGTGTGTGTGTGTGTGTGTGTGTATGTGCCCTGAAAAAAAAAAAAGGCATCTTAACATTTGCTTCGTTTGTTTACGTTTGGTGCCTCCTGCTTCATTTCTGTGTTTATTGTTTCGCTTGCTTCATTTCTCTGTGTTTTGTCGCTTTGCTTGCTTCATTTCTCTGTGTTTATTGTTTCGCTTGCTTAATTTCTCTGTTTTAGTTGCTTTGCTTGCTTCATTTCTCTGCATGCATTATTTCGCTTGCTTCATATCTATACATTTCTCCAGTATTTTATAATTGTTTTAATTAAATATATATATATACAGTATATATATAATTTTATTTAATATATATATACAGTATATATATAATTTTATTTAATATATATATACAGTATATATATATATTTTGTTTACATGTAACTAAACATTCCCTTCATCTCTTTGTATTTATATATATTTTTTACATATTACAAATAATTCCCTTCATCTCTTTGTATTTATATGTATTTTTTTTACATGTAACTAGTCATTCCTCTCATCTCTTTGTATTTATATGTATTTATTTTTACATATTACTAATCATTCTATTTGTATTTTCTTCATCTCTTTGTATTTATATATTTTTTTTTTACATGTTACAAATAATTCCCTTCATCTCTCTGTATTTATATATATTTTTTTTACATATTACTAATCATTCTATTTGTATTTTCTTCATCTCTTTGTATTTATATATTTTTTTTATTACATGTTACAAATAATTTCCTTTGTATTTTCCACACCATACATTAAACAAACTGGAGTGCTTCGGATTCCTCCAAACACACCACCTTAATTAATCTTACTAATGGGGGTCTGTTTTGTGGCATACTTTGGAGGAATCGGAAGCACTCCAGTTTACCCCCCCCCCAAAAAAAAAAAAAAAAAATTCGTTCTCTCCTTAATTATTAAAATGAATCTTGGCTGAATAATTTATGTGTGTGATATTTTTATTTTTACCTTTTTTTTTTTTTTTTTTTTTTTTTTCATTATTATTATTATTATTAAAAATCTCCACTTGCAACCCAACCAAGCAACCAATCAACCTCTTCGCATCGCTTGTATGTGTGTTTAATATCTCTGCTTGCAATCCACCAACCAACCTCTTCGCAACGCTTGTATGTATGTGTGTTCAAAATCTCCACTTGCAATCAAACCAAGCAACCTCTTCGCATCGCTTGCATATATGTTGAAAATCTCCACTTGCAACCCAACCAACCGCTTCTTTTTGCATCGCTTGCATGTATGTATGTGTGTTGTAAATCTTCGCTTGCAAACCAACCAACCAACCAAGCAACCAACCTCTTCGCATCGCTTGCATATATGTTGAAAATCTCCGCTTGCAACCCAACCATCGCATCACATCGCATCACTTACTAAAATTAATACCATTAATTAATCAACGTGTGGAATTGAACAGTCGGCAAAAAAAAAAATATTGGAACCATCCTTACATTGAAATTAAATAATATCATCCATGAGGTGTTCCAAGACTTCTTTTCCCGACTGTACATAAATAATTAAATTACTCTTATTATTATAAAGTCGGGACAAAGTAACAATCTCAATAAGCCACACACCCTTTACACTGTACTCATATCTGTAGCACCAACCATAATTAATTAATAACTATATTGGAGTACACTTAATTATTAATTTTAACTTCGTCACAAGTTTACAGTTTTCAGCAACTCATATTTCAGTTTGTCGTGTGTCATTCATTACACTGATAACGACATCAGAATTCGGAAACTTTACATTTTAGTTGGATATTTAATTATGTCCACTACTCCACTTTCAACTATACCCCAAGTCCAGCTAGAAATATTATCCTTAACGTGTTCAAGTACTTCGATAAGAGAGAAATTGTACAAAATAAATGCAAAACTACAGGTATTAAAACATTCTATATTGATCAATGGATTAAATACTAGACGTTATCAGTGCCTCGGTGGTCTGATGTCAAATAGCAGCATTGAGACTGGTACGAGAACATGTTACGTTATCCACGGTGATGACAGGATGGCGGGCGTGACCTATTGAGATTGTTACTTTGTCCAGACTTTAGTTATGATTGTTATTGTTATTATTGTTGTTGTTGTTATTAGTATTGGTATTTTTATTTCATTTTTTTTCCCTAATGTTTATATTATTTTTGTTTACAGATATAGTAAACAGCGATCTGAAGTCAACACTACGGGTTCTCTACAACCTGTTTACACGCTACAAAAACACAAACTAAAGTGTAAACAAACAAACACAATACAAACTAAAGTGTAAACAAATAAACAACACAAAATAAAGTGTAAACAAACAGCACAAACTAAAATAAAGTGTAAACAAACAAACACAACAAAATAAAGTGTAAACAAACAAACAACACAAACTAAAGTGTAAACAAACAAACACAACACAAACTAAAGTGTACTCAAACAAAAGTGTAAACAAACAAACACACATCAAAGTGTAAACAAATAACACAAATCAAAGTGTAAACAAACAAACACACAAACTAAAGTGTCAACAAACAAACACACACAAACTAAAGTTTACACAAACAAATACACAAATCAAAGTGTAAACAAATAAACACACAAATCAAAGTGTAAACAAATACACACAAATTAAAGTATAAAAAAATAAATACACAAATCAGTGTAAACAAACAAACAAATCAAAGTATAAACAAACAAACATACACAAACTTAAATGTAAACAAACAAACAAACACAGGAGAAATTATTAATGTAAACAAAAGAGCGAAAGAATTATTATTATTATTATTGTTTTAAAGTGTAAACAAACAAACAACACAAGAAATTGTTATTGTGTATGGAATATCGTGTGTGTGTATGTATGTATGTGTGTGTGTGTGTGTATGTATGTATGTGTGTGTGTTTGTGTGTGTATGTATGTGTATATGTGTGTGTGTGTGTGTGTGTATGTGTGTGTGTGTGTATGTGTGTGTGTATGTATGTGTATGTATGTGTGTGTGTGTATATATGTGTGTGTGTGTGTGTGTATGTATGTATGTACCAATATTTTTGCATATGACTGTTACACCCCAATACTTTAAAAAAATATATTATAATTATATTTAAAAAAAAATGATAATAATAATAATAATTGTTCATATGTCAAAATACGAAGCTTAATCACATTTTCTGTACAAGATAATTATAGGCCGAGATATAATTGACAATCATTACTTGCAATAATTATATATACCTTGCATAAAATTTACAAAAAGTGCATTGCAATATTATGTAAACAATTCAATAATTTACTTTGGGCAATAATTTACTTTTGGCAATAAATTTACTTTGGGCAATAATTTACTTTGGTCAATAATTTACTATAATCTTGTGTACAGAATTTGCAATAATCGCATTTTACATAAACATCAGCTATTAATAAAAATGATATTGTTATTTTTAGTGAAAGTTTTGTGTAATTCCTCTAAAATTTTAGTGAAAAGTTTGTGTAATTCCTCTAAAATGTTTGTACAATATTTTCTTATACACTTTTGAACAGAATTTGCAATAATTATAATTTCAACTTTACACAAAAAAAAATAAAAATAAAAACCGTATTGTTAATGTTTGTGAAAAGTTTGTGAAATTCCTCTTAAATATACATACATACATTATATTATATTTCTATACATCTTTGAGCAGAAGTTTTGAATATTTATACAGTTTAGTAATTAATTGCATTATACAAAAAAAAAACAATCAGAAATAACAAAAAATGTATCTTTATGATTTTTTGAAAAGTTTGTGAAATTCTTCTAAAATTTACACTATTATTTTATACACCTATGAACAAAATTTTTATCAGTTATTATCTCACAAAAATATCTTAATATATAAATAAATTGCATAGATAAAAATGATTGCAAGATCCTATTAAAATGTATAAATAAATTGCATAGATAAAAAAGATTGCAAGATCCATTAAAATGTATAAATAAATTGCATAGATAAAAAAGATTGCAAGATCCTGTTAAAATGAATAAACAAATTGCATAGATAAAAAAAATTGCAAGATCCTTTTAGCAAAATTTCTGAATAAAAAAAAAATGTCAAAAATCGAGATATTTTATGATAATTTATGAAACCTTTGGGAATTAAATTATAATATGCCATAAAAATAATGCATTAATTTGAATATTATAGTTTGTATTGATAAAAGGTTTATTTAATATCCATGACATTAATTAAAAGAGGATAAAAATAATAATAATAATAATAATATAGTAATGTTTTTATCTGTATGGAAAATTATGTAGTGTTATATATTATTATGTAATATTATGTAGAAATAATTATATCTATATGAATAATTATGAAATATGTAATTTTTGTGTAATATTATGTAATATGATTTATCTATATGTGGATAATTATGTAATATTATGTACAAATATTATCTTTGTATGAATAATTATGTAATACAGTATGTAATTATCGTCATATGGATAAATTATGTATTAATAATTATGTAACATTAAATAATATATATATAAACATTTAATCTTCTATATAGATAAATATATACATAACAAATTAATAGTGTTTAAAATTGGAATGTTTAATTTTTTATTAATACTATAGTGTAGATTATATATATATATATATATATATATTAATATTAATAATTTTTTTTTTTACCCATATATATATATATTATTATTATAAAGTTTAAATTCGTGTGTTGGTGGAATTAGAATGCTACTAAATATATCAACACATACACATATACATACACACACACATATACATACACACACACATATACATACATACACACACACATATACATACACACACACATATATATACACACACACATATACATACACACACACATATATATACACACACACACACGTACATACACACACACATATATATACACACACACATATATATACACACACACACACATATATATACACACACACATATATATACACACACACATATATATACACACACACATACACATACACACACACATACACACACATAGGCAAACTCAGACACATATACACACACACACATAGGCAAACTCAGACACATATACACACACACAAAAAGACACACGCATACATACACACACACTCAGATACACTCAAAAAGACACACACACACACAAACAGACATCACACATACACACACACAAACACAATTATAAACAAAAATAAATAAATAACCGCGACGTCGAGTGAGTGACTCAATAATAATAGTAATAAATAATAATAATAATAATAATAAATAATAATAGTAATAAATAATAATTAATAATAATAATAATAATGTGCATAAAGCTTTAATTAATGTGTTGTGTTGAATGTTAATGCCAAATATTGCCACGACACACACACACACACGCACAAACACATCCACGCACACACACACACGTCAAATATGATAATTAATCATTTTAAAGGAGTGTTACCAGAATAGTGCCGGTGTGGTGTGGTCAGACAGTGTTACCAAGTATATAAAATTGTAAGGTAATTTTTGTATGTATGTATGTTATTTAAATTGTGCCAAAATTTTATTAATGGAAAAAAAAAATTATCACTCATCAGGCAATTTATATGTGTATGTATGTATGTATGTATGTATGTAATTTTAATTGTGCCAAAATTTTATTAATGCATATAAAGAAAAAAAAATGTTAATACACTACGAATAAATAAAATTAAAAAAATCCCGTAAATTTAAACAAGAAAATTTTAAATTACTCCTGAAAATTTTGTGTGTGTGTGTGAAAATAAAATATAGATAAAAAATAATGGATAAAAGATAATAAAGTATAAAAAAAAAACTTGTTGAATAGGTGCCTTAATTGTTTTGTATTGTAATAACAGTAAAATTTTGACTAATGATGTTTGTTTTATTATTCACTATTATTATTATTTTTATTATTATGACAGGTATTATTATCGTTATTATTATTATTGTCGTTGTTGTTATTATTATTTTCATTATTAATATTATTATGATGTATTATTATTATTATTTTTATTATTATTGTTATTATTTTTATTATCGTCATTATTTTTATTATCATTATTATCAATATTATTATTATTATTATTATTATTATTATTATTATTATTATTATTATTAATATTATTATTATTCAGCCAAGATTTCTGCAGCATTTTTTTTGTCCTGTTTTCTCCTAGTCTTTTTCTCGAAGTTTTCCTGAATTAAGCCAAGGTTTTCCCAGCGTTTTATTGTCTTGTTTTTTCCTCGTCGTTTTGTCGATGTTTTCTGTTTTTTCCTCATTTTTTCCCCTCGTAATGTCGATGTTTTCTGTTTTTTTTTTTTTTTTTTTTTTTTTTTTTTTCTGTTTTTTCCTCGTCGTTATGTTGAAGTTTTGTTTCTTCCTTGTTTTATTGAAGATTTCTGTTTTTTCCCTCTTTTTTTTTTTTGAGGTTTTGAATTTTTTCCTCATCATTTTTTCAAAGTTTTCCTGGATTCAGTCTCCAGCATTTTTTTTCTTGTACCATAATATTTTCCTTTTCATTATCTCCTTATCTACACTAATTATCTCTACATAATAATTAACTCTATACAGTACACAGTAATTATCTCCTCTCTACACAATAATTATCTCCTTATCTCTACACAATAATTAACTCTATACACAGTAATTATCTCTACACAATAATTATCTATTTTTTAATGAGAAAATTGTGTAGTCTTATTTTGCTATGGGATAAAAAAAAAATTTACAACTACTGTATTTTATTTCATGTTCATCTATAGTACACTAATTTTATCATTCGAAAATTATAGTCTATTTTGCTATGGGATAAAAAAAATAATTAGAGAAGCAAGATAAATTATACATTTATTTGTTTGTCGATATGGGATTAAAAAAAAGAATTAGTTTATTTCGATATGGGATTAAAAAAAAAATATTAATTTATTTCGATATAGGATTAAAAAAAACAAATAGTTTATTTCGATATAGGATTAAAAAAAAAATATATTAATTTATTTCGATATGGGATTAAAAAAAAGAATTAGTTTATTTCGATATGGGATTAAAAAAAATATATTAATTTATTTCGATATAGGATTAAAAAAAAAATATTAGTTTATTTCGATATAGGGTTAAAAAAGAAAAAAAAAATCGAAAATCAAGAATATACAATTTATTTCATGTTCGTGACAATTTATTATATACAAAGTGAGGTGAGCATGTAAATCAATATAGAATAATTAAAGACCTTAATGATCATGTATAAGAATTGGAGGCTTCTGATTCCTCCTGACTATGCCATGAAACACACAAGCTCCTTCCATATAGGTGTGTATGTGTGTGTGTGGGGTTCGTGGCAATATTTGAAGGACTCGTTTAGCTCGTGTATGAAAATTGGAGGCTTCTGATTCCTCCTGACTATGCCATGAAACACACAAGCTCCTTCCATATAGGTGTTTGTGTGTGTGTGTGTGTGTGTGTTTCGTGGCAATATTTGAAGGACTCATTTACCTCCAATTTTCTGACTACATCACACACACACTCCTACACTCCTACACACACTCCTACACACACACCTACACACACACACACTCTCCTACACACACACACACAGGGTTCCTTAAGGTGGTAATTCACTTTTGTTACATTGGAGTGCCTTGATTCCTCCAAAGTATGCCAGGAAACAGAACACACAAATGAACAAACAAAAATAATGGTGTTTGTTCTGTTGTTGCTTGGAATAGTTTGGAGGATTCAGTTGCTCCAGATTTACCAACATAAAAAAATATTACTGTATAGACAAAAATTATACAGCGAGTGTGTGTGTGTGTGTTTGTTTTTATGTGTGTGTGTGTGTTTACAATACAAACCGTGAGCTAAAATATTGACTAGTACGCTGGTGTTGTTTGTTATGGATGTATGTATGTGTGTGTGTGTGTGTGTATAATGTATGTATGTATAGTAAAAACCACCCTCATCTTATTCTGTCCGTGTGTGTATATATGTGTGTGTGTGTATGTGTATGTATGCATGTGTGTGTATATATATATGTGTGTGTATATATATATGTATGTGTATATGTATATGTATGCGTATATGTATATGTATGCGTATATGTATGTGTATGTATATATGTACAGTACGTGTATGTGTATATGTATATGTATGCATGTGTATGTATATGTGTATATATGTATGTATGTGTGTATAAAGAGGGATTATTTTCATCACCAAACACTATAGACCTTTTATTTTGTAATTGTTAGATAAATAAAAATGTATATTGTGTTTACTACTTTAAAAAATCACTACAATTTCACATTCACTAAAAAAAATTTCAAACTGTTAATACCATAAATTTACAAATATTAGCCATAGAAAATATAGACAACTTGACATCAACAACAACAACAAAAAAATGTATAATAAGGCACATTATTATACACTATAAGTTTTGTTTTGTATTTCCCATAAGGCCTTTATAATAATAATAATAATAATAATAATAATAATAATAGTAATAATAATAGTAATAATAATAATAATCATAGTAATAATAATAATCATAGTAATAATAATAATCATAGTAATAATAATAATCATAGTAATAATAATAATCATAGTAATAATAATAATCATAGTAATAATAATGATAATAATAATAATAATGATAATAATAATAAATAATAAATTCACAGTGTTAGTTTATAAATTTTTCCGTTTGAAATTGTGCTAAAAATTATTTGCATCTGCTGCGTTAAGAATTCTTATTTCCTTCTCAAGAAATTGTTAATTGTGTTTGTTAAATATTATCTTGTGTTAATTAATTAAGGGAAGAATACAGTGTTGGTAAATCTGGAGCAAATGATTCCTCCAAATTATTCTAAGCAACAAACAGGCCACAATTATTTTTTTTTTTAATGTGGTTCTGTTTCGTGGCATACTTTGGAGGAATCAAGGCACTCCAATGTAAAGTCTGCAAAAAAAGTTTTGGAACCAGCCCTTTAATAGTGTGATGTAATGTTGGTATGCCTGACTGGTGAGTGTCCACAGAGCTATACACATAGAGCGTGCAACCCCCCCCCCCCTGGAGTGTCGCCACCGGAAGTGGGTTGGCGGCCATGATACCTGCCCATCCCCTCAACCCACCAGCCTGTTAGATTATGCCAGGGTAAGATATTATTTCATTTATTCGGTCTTTTATTGATGATATGGTATATTAACTACATTATAGTGACTCACAATATATGAATAAGTATTTCTTTGACCGATATATTAGTGAATGGCTGATTAAATATAAATACATTTCGGTTAAAAGTAGAAATGAGTTAGATAAACAAAACTATCGTTGGCTCTCATCCACAGTCACCTTCTTATAATATATATATACAACGTACTTAATCTCTATTATGATCAGTATTTTATGTTCACATTGTTCAGTATGTATGTATGTATGTATGTCACACTAGAGTAATATGTGTGTATATATGCATGTCACTAGAATGTGTGTATGTATGTATGTCATACTAGAGTAATATGTATGTATATGTGTCACACTAGAATAATATGTATGTATGTATGTCACATTAGAGTAATATGTATGTATGTATGTACAGCCGTGGTCAAAAATAATCATCCATATAGGAGTAACTCACGTAAGATTTTGACAGCTTCCCTCTGTTCCTTAGCTGATAAACATTCCAATAAATAGGTATAGTGCCATCGTTTAATTTAATACAAACAGCTACACACTACTTAAAACAATAAAATAGTATGTGAACATGAAAACATTACACAGTAAATTGTTAAAGTTACCTATATGTGGATGATTATTATTGACCACGACTGTATGTATGTATGTCACACTAGAGTAATATGTATGTATGAATGTCACACTAGAGTAATATGTATGTATGAATGTCACACTAGAGTAATATGTATGTATGTATGTAAGGTAAGTGGAGGGAGAGGGAGACAGATTACAGTTATATATATTTGTCTTGTTTAATAAACCAGTTTAAGTTTAATTTCTTTGCATAATTTTCCGTATGGACATTATCTTAGCCTTGTTAATTGATTTAACAAAACCTGCATAATTAGATAACAAGATACAATGCTTTACAAATCAGGGAAATGTCAATAACTGTGGAAAGAAACATACTATACAAGTATGTACGGGAGTTCAAAGCGTGCGCCAAAGGGCATTTCAAAATGGCCGCCGAGCAGGCTGGCTGGCGACGCTCCTCCCCTATCTAATAACACAGGGTCGATCACTCTATGTATAGCTCTGTGTGAGTGTCATACCTCCACCACCCTCCCTGTCCCAGGCCAATGTCCACTGTGTCCCTCAGTGTCTCATGGACATTCAAGTAGGGATGATGTAGTTTCACCCAGTGTTATTTTTTCTGGTTATTTCACGGTTATTTTTGTTCTAAAATACTCAAACGCATTTCCTTATGTTTAATAATAAATAGTCAAATAGTAAGAGTTCTTGAACATTCAATATTTATTTTTAAATCAGCTAAACTTTTGATATAAAAAAAGTTGTCACTGCCGGGGCCCAGATATTATAGGCCGCGGCAAAGACGATATGTGTCTCAGATGACACGAGGCAACAACTGCCCAGTGGCCGGAGTACCAACCCTACACCGCTTACCCAGGTTAAAATTAACGTAGGGGTGGTTGCTAAACTTTTTTTGCTGACTGTACCAAAATTGTAATACTCCCTTAATTAAACTGTCAGAAACAATGAATTGCACACTGTAAATCAATTACAAAAAATTATGTATAATTTTAATACCAATAATAAGATAATATATATAATTTTAATACCAATAATATATTTAACCTTTCCAGATGTTGGAGCCCAAATCATGTGACATAATTGACTGACCCGACCTGACCTCCATCAACACTTAAAAACAAGATGTTGGTCAATAATTACACGTACACAACAAGACTCACTCAATAATATTACCAAGTGAGTGGTTATATTAATTACTTGAGAGAGAGAGAGATGGACAGACACACGGAGAGAGAGAGAGAGAGAGAGATGAACACACACACACAGAAAAAGAGGGAGATGAACAGACACACACACACAGAAAGAAAGAGAAAGATATAGACACACACACACACAGAAAAAGCGAGAGAGATGAACAGACACACACACACACACACACACACACACAGAAAAAGATATAGACACACACACACACAGAAAGAGAAAGATATAGACACACACACACAGAAAAAGAGAGAGAGATGAACAGATACACACACACAGAAAGATATAGACACACACACACACAGAAAGATATAGACACACACACACACACAGATAGATAGATATTACTGTATTGCTAAAAAAATACTGCACATATTATAATTGCACTTCACATCAAACTTTATAATAAGGCCACACAGTGTAATACTAACTAACTAAACATACATATATATATACACTCACATAACTCTCACAAAATATTAATCTAGCCTTCAAAAATAAATCCATAAGAATATTGACTACACAAAAATATTTACTGTTTTAATTTATTTTGTAGTGTTATTGTTGTTTGTTGTTATGGGTGTGTGTGTGGGTGTGTATTGTTTGTTATGGGTGTGTGTGTGTATTGTTTGTTATGGGTGTGTGTGTGTGTGTGTGTATTGTTTGTTATGGGTGTGTGTGTGTGTATTGTTTGTTATGGGTGTGTGTGTGTGTATTGTTTGTTATGTGTGTGTGTGTGTGTGTATTTGTTTGTTATGGGTGTGTGTGTTTATTGTTTGTTATGTGTGTGTGTGTGGTTTGTTATGGATGTGTGTGTATTGTTTGTTATGGGTGTGTGTGTGTGTGTGTGTATTGTTGTTTGTTATGGGTGTGTGTGTGTATTGTTTGTTATGGGTGTGTGTGTGTGTATTGTTTGTTATGGGTGTGTGTGTATTGTTTGTTATGGGTGTGTGTGTGTGTATTGTTTGTTATGGATGTGTGTGTGTGTTGTTTGTTATGGATGTGTGTGTATTGTTTGTTATGGGTGTGTGTACAGTCACAATCAAATAACCACCGACACTTTCCTTCCATCGTACAAATAAATCAGTATCATATCAAAATATAATCATACAACAACACCTTATGTCAACTCAAGCAACCCCCTCAATTATTATTATTATGAGGTGGTGCAAAATCATACACGTGTTGTTCTTTATTACCAAGATAATTACTACGATGGAAGGAAAGTGTTGGTTATTATTTTTATTTTTATCATTATTATTATCAAGATATTCACTACGATGGAAGGAAAGTGTTGGTAGATATTTGATTGTGGCTGTACATTAAACCTTCATTATCCACAAACAATGATACTATTTAAGCCTTGGATGGAGTTATTGTTATAGAATGGTGTCTCCCCCAACTCTGATCACATTATCACAAGAACAGACAACCTTAGTGTACTGTAAATGTGTGTGTGTGTTTTGTGTGTATAGTGTGCTGTGTGTGTCGTGTATCTGTGTGTTTTGTGTGTCGGGTATGTGTGTGTTTTGTGTGTTGGGTATCTGTGTGTTTTGTGTGTCGGGTATGTGTGTGTTTTGTGTGTATGTGTATAGTGTGCTGTGTGTGTGTTTGTTTTATGTGTGTCGTGTATGTGTGTGTTTTGTGTGTATGTGTATAGTGTGCTGTGTGTATGTGTATAGTGTGCTGTGTGTATGTTTGTTTTATGTGTGTCGTGCATGTGTGTTTTTCGTGTGTCGGGTATATGTGTGTGTGTTTGTTTTATGTGTGTGCAGTGTGTGTGTATTATAGTGTGTGTTTTATGTAGAATATCAACTAACACATCAACATATGTTAAGTATTATTCCGTGTACACTCCACATACTTATCTACATCATATTGGAACAACTCTATATCATACTTATACAGTTGTAATAATCCTTCCATCTGGGTTTTAGTTAGTTGACACAGAAACTTGTCCGCCACTTCGTCCGTCGGCTGGTCTCGGGAACGGTTAATTCTCTTTGGCTTGATTACGTCGTTTATACCTGTTTTTGGGGGGGGGGGAGATAATAGATTAATTACGTCATTTATACATATTTTTGGGGGGGAGAATTAAGTCGTTTATACCTGTTTTGGGGGAGAGATGATAGATTAATTACGTCGTTTATACATGTTTTGGGGAGATAAAAGGCTTAATTACGTTTTGGGGGAGATAAAAGGCTTAATTATGTCGTTTATACCTTTTTTTTTGGGGGGGGAGGTGAAAGGGTTAATTGTTTTTTTTTGGGGGGGATCAAAGGCTTAATTATGTCGTTTATACCTGTTTTTATTTTGGGGGGTGGGGGTGGCAAAAGGCTTAATTATGTCGTTTATACCTGCTTTTTTTTTTGGGGGGGGAGGGAGGTAAAAGGGTTAATTACGTCATTTATACCTGCTTTTTTTTGGGGGGGTGGGGGTGGCAAAAGGCTTAATTATGTCATTTATACCTGCTTTTTTTTTTGGGGGGGGGGGAGGGAGGTAAAAGGGTTAATTAAGTCGTTTATACCTGCTTTTTTTTTGGGGGGGGGAGGGGTAAAATGCTTAATTATGTCGTTTATACCCGTTTGTTGAGGGCGAGATGATGCGTTTGTTTTGTACTGGTGTTGATATTGATCTGTTTGGAGTTTGTTTACAATACATACTTGTTTGTTTTAAACTGGTGTTGATAAGGGTGTATATTGTTCTTGAATACAGACCTGAATTATATCATATTTATCACCAACAATAATAACAACACTAATAACAACAACAACAATAATAATAACAACAATAACACTAATAACAACAACAATAACAACAACATACCTGCAGTAAATATAATATAGTTGCCATCTTCTTCCAATGTCTCAACCTGAAATTGGAAAAATAATGAATATAAAAAAAAATTAAATATCTAATTATTTATATAAAGTAAAGTAAAGTATCAATTAAAAAAAAGTTCGAATAAATAAAGTAAAGTAGAGAAATATTTTGTGTGTGTGTGTGTGTATAGCCTCTAAATTTTAATGTGTGTGAGAGTCTGTGTGTGTGTATATAGCCTCTAAATTTTAATGTGTGTGAGAGTCTGTGTGTGTGTGTGTGTGTGTGTGTGTGTGTGTGTGTATATAGCCTCTAAATTTTAATGTGTGTGAGAGTCTGTCCGTGTGTGAGAGTCTGTCCGTGTGTGTGTGTGTGTGTGTGAGAGTTTGTCCTTGTGTGTGTGTGTGTGTGAGAGTTTGTCCTTGTGTGTGTGTGAGAGAGAGTTTGTCCTTGTGTGTGTATGTATGTATATAAACCCACTTACAGTAACTAATTCTGCTGCTGCTATTTACCTTTGCATACACATCAAAAGGAACAAGACAAGGTGTACAGAAGGTGTTAATGGGCGTCCAATGTTCGTCCAGTTTGACTCCCTGCCGATGCCGATCAACGAGGTACTGCACGAACTGCGGGAACGACGGCACAGTGGTCCGGGGGTTGGTCCTGGCCTTCACTACACCCCCCCATGGCCCTGCCCCCACGCCCCCAATGCTGCCGATGACGTTGGTTTGTATTCCCGGCCCGAGCTCTGGGTATGTCTTCAACACGGTGCGGTGTAGTCGGCTGTAGTAACGGTTCCCAGACAGTATCTTGTTTCTGGTACAAGTGAAAAAAAAGTTACAGTATTATTATTATTATTATTATTATTTTTTTTTTTATTTATTTATTTTTTTTTTCCGTTATTATTATTATTATTTTTTTTTTCATATGTTTATAAGAAATAGTGATTATTATATATATATTATTTTTACAAGAAAGTGATTTTTTTTTTTTATCTATTTACTAGAAAGTGATTTTTTTTTTTTTTTATCTGATTACAAGAAATGGTGATTAGTTTTTTGTTTTGTTTATCTGTTGATAAGAAATGTTGGAAAATACAAAACTAGATAGTGATTTTTTTTTTTTTTTTTTTTATTATGACAAGTAATGGTGGAAAGTATAAAATAGAGTGATTAACTTAATATATGTAAACAAAAATAATATAAATAAATAAAAAATGCAATCCAGCAGAAAATTGTCAATATATATACCTGTATGTAAAAAAATATATATATATAAATAAAAAATGCAATCCAGCAGAAAATTGTCAATATATATACCTGTATGTAAAAAAATATATATATATAAATAAAAAATGCAATCCAGCAGAAAATTGTCAATATATATACCTGTATGTAAAAAAATATATATATATAAATAAAAAATGCAATCCAGCAGAAAATTGTCAATATATATACCTGTATGTAAAAAAATATATATATATAAATAAAAAATGCAATACAACAGAAAAATTTCAAAAAGCAGAAAATTGTCAATCTATATACCTGTATGTAAAAAAAAAAAAAAAAAAAATATATATATATATACAAAATACACTGCAGCACATACCTATACGCAGACACAAGTCTCTCGAGTGGATGTCTGGCAATCATGAAGGTGAGGGGAGGATGTGTTGTGTTAAATATATCCTGTAACTCACGTACCGATGGTCTGAAAGTAAATTAAAGTGAGTATGTATGTAAAAAAAGAAGTATGTATGTAAAAAAATAAGTATGTATGTAAAAAAATAAGTATGCATGTAAAAAAATAAGTATGCATGTAAAAAAATAAGTATGCATGTAAAAAAATAAGTATGTATGTAAAAAAATAAGTATATATGTAAAAAAATAAGTATGCATGTAAAAAAATAAGTATATATGTAAAAAAATAAGTATGTATGTAAAAAAATAAGTATGTATGTAAATAAGTATGTATATAAATAAGTATGAGTAGTGTTAAATATATCCTGATATATAAACAAACATTTTTTTCTATTATTTCAGTACATATACACTCTCTCTCTCTCTCTCTCTCTCTCTCTCTCTCTCTCTCTCTCTCTCTCTCTCTCTCTCTTACACACATACAACCTACTCTCTATCTCTCTCTCTCTTACACACACACAACACTATACACACACTCTCTCTCTCTCTCTTTCTCACACACAACACCATACACTCTCTCTCACACATACAACAATATACACTATCTTACAAACAAACAACCTACTCCCTCTCTCTCTTTCACACACACACAACAATACACACACACACACCTCTCTCTCTCTCTCTCTCTCTCACTCACTCACTCACACACACACACACACACACAATCTACCTAGGATATTGTTTCCTGGCCAAATTAATGCGAGTTTCTTTCGCCTCTACTCTTACACACACACACTCTCACACACACACACACAATCTACTTTCTCTCTCTCTTTCTATCTCTCATACACACACACACCTCTCTCTCTCTTTCTCACACAAAACCAACCTTGGATATCGTTTCCTGGCCAAATTAATGGGAGCTTCTTTGGCCTGCATCAACTCATTCTCTCTCTCTCTCTTTCACACACACAACAAAATACACTATCTTTAACACACACACTTCTCTCTCTCTCTCTCTCTCTCTCTCTCACACACACACACACAAAACCAACCTTGGATATCGTTTCCTGGCCAAATTAATGGGTGCTTCTTTGGCCTGCATCAACTCAGTCTCCGTATATCCCGCCAATAGATTAAAGTTGTAGATCCACGTTGACGATGCAGCCTTGAACACATTGCACCAGGCCAGACCGTGTTGTTTGTTGATGAGGAATTCCCAGGCGTTGGGTTGGTTTGTGGGGCTTAGTTTGTCCAGTCCGTACTTCCTGCACGTCTGTGGGGTTGGAGTGAGAGATGTGTGTGTGTGTGAATGTGTGTGTGTGTGTGTGTTTGAGTGGTGGGGAGGGGAGTGGGGTGTGGGTGGGGAGGGGTGTGTGAGTGTGTGTGTGTGTGTGTGTTTGAGTGGTGTGGAGGGGAGTGGGTGGGGAGGGGAGGGGAGTAGGAGGGCGGTGGTGTGTGTGTGTGTGTGTGTTTTGAGTGGTGGGGAGGGGAGGTGGGTGGGGAGGGGAGGGGAGTAGGAGGGCGGTGGTGTGTGTGTGTGGGGGGGGGGGGGGGGTTGAGAGAATGTGTGTGTGTGTTTGGAGGGGAGTGGGTGGGGTGTGGGTGGGGAGGGGAGGGGAGGGGAGTGGGAGGGCGGTGGTGTGTGTGTGTGTGTGGGAGGGGGGGTTGAGAGAATGTATGTGTGTGTGTGTGTGTTTGGAGGGTGTGTGTGTGGGGTGGGGGGTTGAGATATGTGTGTGTGTGTGTGTGTTTGGAGGGTGTGTGTGTGGGGTGGGGAGGGGAGTGAATGTGTGTGTGTGTGTGTGTGTGTGTGGTGGTGTGTGTGAGAGACAAACAACCCAATAAACAAACAATAATAATAACAACTACAACCACACACACACACACACACACACCTTTTTAACATATTGTACCCTTAGAGCCAAACAAAAAACAAACACACACTCAAACCAATAAACAAACAAATAACAATAACAAACACACATGCACAAACCAATAAACAAACACACACACACACAAACAGATAAAAAAGAAAACACACACCTTTTTAACATGTGACCTTAGAGTAAAAAAAAAAAAAAATAACTACAACTACATACACACACAAACAAATAATAAAAAAAAACACACACACACCTTATTAACATATTGTGAGACAAAAAAAAAAAAAAAAAAAAAAACACACACCTTTTTAACATGTGACTTTAGAGAGAGAAAAAAAAAAAAACTACAACCACACACACACACACACAAACAAATAATGAAAAAAAAAAACACACAAACACACACACCTTTTTAACATATAGAGAAAAAAAAAAAAAAAAAAAAACACTATAACCACAAACACACACACACAAACAAATAAAAAAAAAAACACACACACACCTTTTTAACATGTTGTGACCTCAGAGACAAACGGTCCATCAGTTCTCTGGTCACGGTCCATGAGTCGGGGAGAGACATGTTCTCTACCTGAAAAAAAAAAAAAAAAAAAGTGAGAATTATTATTTTATTGACTCGGCACTCGTTACAATTTATTTAGTTAATTAGTTATTTATTTATATTTTTATTCATTTATTTATTTATTTATTTATTAATTATTTTTTTTTTTTATTATTATTTTTATTATTATTTTTTTTTTATTGATTTATTGATTTATTTTTTTATCTCTCTATTAATTTATTTAGTTAGTTATTTATATATATATATATATATATATTTTTATTTTATTTTTATTTTTTTTATTTATTCTTTTATAAATATAGTTATATTTATTAATCAACTGCGCACACATCTTTCTTTTCTCACACGCACTTGCATGTATGTGTGTATGTACAGTATGTATATATGTATGTATGTATATGAGGTGTCTATTTGCATAACGGGATAAACACCACCTCTGGTGAAATTGAGTTAGCACTGTCTTCCCCCCCCTTAGTAAACATCTACAATTTCCATGAAGTCCATAATTATCCCCTTTTGGAGTTTCTAATAAGGCTTAAAATGAAGTATAAATAGAGAGCCTATAACCTTTTGTGCACAGATGTTAAATTTTAAACCCATTTTTCTCAAAACTTAAAGTTGTGTCGCTAATGTCGTTATGCAAATAGACGCCTCAATATGTTTGTGTGTTTTTATGTATGTGTATGTTTGTTTATGTTTTTGTGTTTTTATGTATGTGTATGTTTGTATATATGTGTAAATGTATGTACAGTATAGAGATGTATGTGAGAATGTGTGTACAGTATATATGTATGTGTATCTTCCACATATGTATCTATATAAACACAGTATGTATATATGTATGTACTATATATATATTAACTTACTTGTACCCTAGAAGCATTTATTTATGTATATGTATATGTATGTATGTATGTATGTACTGTATGTATGTATAAATATATATATACTGTAAATATTAACTAACCTGTACTCTAGAAGCATAACCTCTCGGCCTAATAACACCTTGTTTAATTAGTTGTTTTTTACGACAGGTTCGGTCACATTTAACACCGGACTTCACCCTCGATTTCACTTTGTCGGGTGCTTCGTGTCCTTCAGTTTCCTCCACTTGTTTCTTGGCTTCCTTCAATTTCTGTTCCCTGGAAATAATAAAATAAAAATAATATGGAAATAATAATATAATAATAATAATAATAAATAAATAAATATGTACTGTATCAATGTCTTTCGTTAAATTTCTTGTTCTCTGTAAATAATATGGAAATAATAATAATAATAATAATAATAACAACAATAATAATGATAATAATAATAACAATAATAATGATAATAATAATAACAATAATAATGATAATAATAATAACAATAATAATGATAATAATAACAATAATAATGATAATAATAATAACAATAATAATGATAATAATAACAATAATAATGATAATAATAATAACAATAATAATGATAATAATAATAATAATAATAATAACAATAATAATAATAACAATAATAATAATAACAATAATAATAATAATAATAATAAAATAATAATAATAAAATATGTACTGAATCAAATAATATATGAATTAATATTATTTTTCTTTTGGTAATAATAAAATGGAATTAATTATATTTCATCTTTCAATTTCTTTCTATGTAATAATATAATGGAATAAATTATAGTAAAGGATTTATCTCTTTCTAAACAACACTATACATCCATCGTAAACACTATGAACGTTCTTGAATACCACCAATAAACAACACTATACACCCATCGTACGTACTATTACCACACCATCGTAAACACTATGAACGTTCTTGCATACCACCAAAATATCTAACTTGTGTGTACGAAAAAATACAAAATACAAATAGAAAAAATAAATAATCTATCTATCTATATATTACAAAAAAAAAAAAAAAAAACGAAATACATAATAAAAATTTAAAAAAACTATCTAACTATCTATATATTGAAAATAAATAAATAAATACAAAAAAAATACAAAATACATAACAAAAAAAAAATCTATATCTATCTATATATTGCCAAAAAAAAAATAAAAAATACAAAAAAATACAAACTACATAATAAAAAAAAATCTATATCTATCTATCTATATATTTCCCCCCCCCAAAAAAAAAATACAAAATACATAAATACAAAAAAAATACGAAATACATAAATACAAAAAAAAACAAAATACATAAATACAAAAAAAAATACATAAATACAAAAAAAAAATACAAAATACATAAATACAAAAAAAATACAAAATACATAAATACAAAAAAAATACAAAATGCAAAATACAAAAACAAAAATACATAATACAACAAAATACGCTAACCTCGTCTGTCGTATTTGGCAAGCGGTGTCGCACAAGGCGGTACCCGAGGTGAGGTTGACCATGGTGTGTACTATGGGTGGGGTGGGTACTATGAGTGGTGGTGTGGGTGTCACGTTCTTCTCTCTTCCTTCGTCACGCGTCTCTGTTACGTGACCAATGGCAGCTAAGTCCTGTAATAATAATAATAATAATAATAATAATAATAATATAATAATGATGATAATAATAATAATAATGATGATAATGATAATAATAATAATAATTGTGGAAATAGTAATAATAATAATAACAATAATAATAATAATGATAATGATAATAATAATAACTGTGGAAATATTCATAATAATAATAATAATAAAAAAAAATAGTCATGAAAATAATAATAATAATATACAAAAATTGTCATGAAAATAATAATAATATTAATAATAATAATTGTGGTGATAATTATAGTTTTAAGAATAGTCATACATATATACATACATACATACATACAATTCTGGCAACAGTGTCAGTCTTAGGCAAAAATATTATCATCATAATTTTTATATAAATATTATAATTATATTTAAAGTTATATGTCATCTGTATAAACATCTCATTTATTTTATTGACCGTGTGTGTATGTGTGTGTGTATGTATGTGTGTGTATGTGTGTGTGTATGTGTGTGTGTGTGTGTGTGATGTAGTCATATAATTGGAGGTAAATGAGTCCTCCAAATATTGCCACGAAACACACACACACACATAAAGGAAAGAAAACACACAAACACACACACACACATAAAGGAAAGAAAACACACAAACACACACACACACATAAAGGAAAGAAAACACACAAACACACATGGAAACAAACTCTCTCTCTCTCTCACATACACACAAAAAACAAACTCTCTCTCACATACACACAAAGAAACAACCTCTCTCTCTCTCTCACACACACACACACAAGAAAACAAACCTCTCTCTCTCTCTCTCTCTCTCTCTCTCTCATACATACACACACACAAGGAAACAAACCCCTCTCCCTCTCTCTCTCACTCACTCACTTTTTTTCTCTCTCTCTCTCATACACACACATACACACACACAAAGGAAACAATCTCTCTCCCTCTCTCTCTCTCACTCACTTTCTCTCTCTCTCTCTCTCTCTCTCTCATACACACACATACACACACACACAAAGGAAACAATCTCTCTCCCTCTCTCTCTCACTCACTTTCTCTCTCTCTCTCTCTCTCTCTCTCTCTCACATACACAAACACACAAACACACAATTTATTTACATGATACATTCAACTCACCTGAAGAGTAATTCTGGTCACTTTATTACCATGTATTCTTGTATTCGTATTAGTATTAGACTCTGATGTTTCTCGGTGTGTGGAAACCAGTGTGTATAGAAGCAAACACACACACACACACCCAGCCAAACACAGGGATTTCAAACGAACTCGTAGTCTCATTATTATTATTATTATTATTATTATTATTTTTTTTTTTTTTATTATTGGGTTGAGTCTAATTTCCTTCCTTTTCTTGTTTCTCCGGTCGCCATCTTGTTTTTTTTCTACCACGTGATCTGTTGAGAAAGTGAGTTAATTAAATATAGTATGTGTGGGTCGAAGTATACTTGATCTAACCTAACCTAACCTGACCTAATGTAATCATATTTGACCTAACCTAACCTAATGTAACCTTACTTAACCTAACCTAATGTAATGTAACCTAACCTAACCCTAACCTAACCTAATGTAATCATATTTGACCTAACCTAACCTAATGTAACCTTACCTAACCTAACCCTAACCTAACCTAATGTAATCATATTTGACCTAACCTAACCTAATGTGATGCAACCAAACCTAACATAACGTAACCTAATGTAACCTTACCTGACCTAATGTAACCTAACCTAACCTAACCAAACCTAATGTAACCTGACCTGACCTAACGTAACTTAATGTAACGTAACCTGACCTATCGTAAACTAATGTAACGTAACCTGACCTGAGCTGACCTAACGTAACTTAATGGTGTAAATACAATACAAATCAAAACACA
>JAWQEG010009070.1:5000-20000 GCA_033782935.1 Petrolisthes cinctipes
CACACACACACACACACACACACACACACACACACACACACACACACACACACACACACACACACACACACACACACACACACACATCTAGCAGAAATCCACAACCCACCTATATACGAGATGACACGTGTGGTGGGGACAAACCAGGGTAAATAAGCTATATATGGTGGCACATAAACACACAAACACACAAGTCCAGGTATAATACAGATACCCACAATTTAACAACCCACCTGTAGAAGAAATGTCCCGTGTGTGTGTGTGTGTGTGTGTGTTGGAGGGGAGTAGGGGACAAGCCAGGGTAAGTCCGATCGAAGTATGCGAGGCTGAGTAATACAGAATCCCAGAGGTCTTGTTGTTATTGTCTCAAGGCCAGGAGGAGAAGGAGGAGAAGGAGATACAGATAATGGTGGAAATCCTGTCCTTTGTCCCAACCTGCAAGTACAGTATAATATAACTCAGGGTTGGTTGTAATCCAGACAAGACATTAATTACTGTTTTAAGTCACATAAAATACTCGTTACAATACACCAATGAATACACAGAAGAATACAGAATACACAGGGGAATACAAAATACACAGTAGAATACACTAGAATACACAGTTGAATACACAACAGAATACAGAATACACAATGGAATACACAACAGAATACAGAATACACAATGGAATACACAACAGAATACTGAATACACAATGGAATACACCACATAATACAGAATACACAATGAAGTACACAACGGAATACTGAATACACAATGGAATACACCACATAATACAGAATACACAACGGAATACACAACAGAATACAGAATACACAGCGGAATACACAACAGAATACAGAATACACAGCGGAATACACAACAGAATACAGAATACACAACGGTATACACAATGGAATACACAACGGAATACAGAATACAAAATGGAATACACAATAAAAAAAAAAAAAGCATTTGAAATTGAGTGGTGCTGGAATGGGTAAATTAGTTAAACTGCATCTAATACATTAAGTAAGTCGACGACCTTTGGGAAAACAGAGGGTTACTGATAACACCAAACTAACATGATGCAAGAACAATAATAATTATAATCTCTAGCTTGTGTGTGGAAGGGTGTGTGTTTGTGTGCGTGGAAGGGTGTATGTGTGTTTGTGTGCGTGGAAGGGTGTGTGTGTGTGTTTGTGTGCGTGGAAGGGTGTGTGTGTGTGTGTGTGTGTAGTTGCGTGGAAGGGTGTGTGTGTGTGTGTGTGTTTGTGTGTGTGTGTGTGTGTGGAAGGGTGTGTGTGAGTGTGGAAGGGTGTGTGTGCATGTGCATGTGTGTGTGTGTGTATGTGTGTGTGCATGTGTGTGTGTATGTGAGGATGGGTGTCTCATATTTATTACCATATAATATAATACAAATCGCACCTATTATGTACAGTACAGTGCATGACAAAACTCGAACTGGTGTCCTTCTACCTAAAAAAACACATACCTACAAGCAACCTATATAATACGTACCACACACACTAACTAAACAAGACCAAAGCTACAAACCAAAGTCAAATGATTCCTTATGTTTACCCGGAAGCTTACACCATTATTCTGGACACTTAATAGGGGGTGAGGAAATAGGGGGACAGGCTTGGGTGGGGGGGGGGGCGGGTTTAGGGGGGTGCGGGAGTAGGGGACAGGCTTGGGTGGGTTTTGGGGTGTGCGGGAGTATGGGGACATGCTTGGGGGGGGGGGGGTTAGGGGGGTGCGAGAATAGGGGACAGACTTTCTACCCCCCCCCCCAAGCCTGTTCCCCTATTCCCGCACCCCGCAAACCCCCTCCCCCCCCCCCCAAGCCTGTCCCCCCTACTCACGCACCCCCTTAAGGACCCAACCCAAGTGATGTGTATAGAAAGTTGAACGCGTTAGTGAGTCTTTCAATTATTGCCACGAAACACCACCTCCTATTATGGGAGATTTTTTCGTGGCATAGTCAGGAGGAATCAGAAGCCACCATGCAGGTCTCGTACGAACACGATCACAGGGTCCCTTAATTAATTTGGTCTCCATTGTACACTGATATAAACAAATTAAGTGGAAGACCGAAATGTGAATATTTTTGTTGTGGGTATTTCTTTGTAGTGGCAATAACGTCAATCACATTTCCTGTTTGTGTCATGTGTTTTTATTTTTCATTTCGTAGCAAAACACCTCTTGTTTATTTTAATATCTATTTATTCATTCATTAACCTAAGTATTGTTTGTATTATTTTACTAATGGATATATTGAAGTCTAATAGCTACTTCAACTAGACAATTTGATTATCATACCGTGTTTACCATTTACTGGGCAGTTATTATCGCAATGTGTGTTTTCACTCTGCATGATATTGATATTGAAATACGTTCTCCCTTTCTTTTCGTCATACATGAAAATACGTTCATACCTTTTGCAGACACTAGTGTTGAAATAACGTATATATTTAGAGTAAGGGAATATAGGTAGTTATAATTATATGAATAGCAAGGATAGTTAAAAAAGAAAGGAAATGTTGTTAATGTTACTATCTGTACCAACTCACAGGAAGTGCAAATACCGCTTGATGCTCAGTGACTCCTCCAAACTGGGCAATGAAACAGATTCCCTATACTCCTTATTGTGATATTTGTTTGTTTGCTGGCGTAGATTTGGAGGAATCGATTGCCTTTCCATCAGACCACAGCAGATTAATGACCCCTTCAAAGTAACAGCTGATAATAAGTAACGTGTGAATGACATTGTTTACTAAGTGCTGATACCCAAGTTAGTTAGTGAAGGTCAGTGTTAATGTATTGATATGACTTGATACACTTTACTAGCCACGAGAAAATACGATAAGTAGAAGTGGAAAGAGTTAATGGACCAAGTTGATAGATACAGTTCTGTTATTTATTTTCACTGTAATAAAAGGGAGATAAGATATTGTGGCAGAACTGAAGTTTAACCTAATGATATTCCAAAACTTTACCGCGATACATACGTAGATTCATTAAGTTTATATTATATGTTTCTAGGTATAGGTCTGCTTTGGAGGAATCGGTAGTTTCCAATATGCCATCGGATATCTGCACACCTCAGTCGTAAATTTACAGTCCAAATGGCAATCTTAGTCTTAGATTTGGTTACTGTGTCTGGGTGTTTTGCGAGTTTCATGTCTTGTGTCTTTAGTTTTTTATATATTGAAGAAGGAACGAGGGAGGGACTTACTGGAGTGATGAGAAGGTGGTGTGTGTTCGGCGGAAGGTGAATAGTTATGAAGGTGGTGATGAAGGGGTAGGCAGGCTTCTTGGGTGCTGACCTCCTGAGACTGACTGGTGCTAGGTGAGGCCAAGTGCTGATGAATACTTGAGTGTGGCCGGGTGCTGACGAAGGCTGCTGAGTGATGCTGAGCCAGTCCAAGTGATGACAGAGACTAACTAACACTGACAATAATGATCTGACTGATGTGTGTAATGCAAAGTGCTGACAAAAACTAACTATACATGCTGACTGACACCGGTTACTGATACAGGTAAACTGTTGCTAAATAAAAAAGCTTAGGCCTAATGAAGGAGGAAGAAGACACTGATTTGATTAAAGGGTTGGTGAACACAGTAAAATATTAACGTGAAGGTGTTGATGATGAGACACAGAGGCACGATATGAGACACAGGAGGTGGTGGAAGACTCAATGTGTGATCTTTAGAAGGGAGTGTTGTCGTCACAGGAAGCTCTCCCCGATAAAAGCCAGAGACACACACATACATACATACACACAACACACACACATACACACTCATACACACACACACACACAGAGGAAAGAGAGAATGAATAACTATCTGTAGAAGTCGTGATTGATTGTATATTGTAAAGAAGTTGTGTATATTTATTCTCCCAGTGTCATCATCAAAGGGACAGGAATATTGTCGAGGAATTGAAGACTGTAATATGATATGATTCAGGACTATAGGCTGCCTATTATTTTATATTGAGGCTCTATGCTTCCTGAAATGAGTTACAGGAATCGGTGGCTTTAGGTTTGACGTCAGTATCTTGTCCCAAATCAGAAAATCAGTAGATAAATAAATAAATAGATAGATAAATAAATAAATAGATAGATAAATAAATAAATAAATAGACAGATAAATAAATAAATAAAATAGAGAGATAAATAAATAAATAAATAGATAGATAAATAAATAAATAAAATAGAGAGATAAATAAATAAATAAATAGATAGATAAATAAATAAATAAAATAGAGAGATAAATAAATAAATAAATAGATAGATAAATAAATAAATAAATAGAAAGATAGATAAATAAATAAATAAATAAGTAAATAGAGAGATATGTGGGGAGGGGAAAACCAGCACCACCTTATTAGAGACTTATAGTTAGTGGGTTAAGAGAATATTATCTTATATTGTCAGGTTTGGGGAGGATTCTGAATTCCCCAAAGTATGCCATGAAACAAGTTGTCTTCAGTATAACGAGTGTAGGATCTGTTTCGTAGCATAATTTGGAGGAATCATTTAATTCTTCCACTTTGACCACTCGAGAGAATATTTATTATCGTGTTGACCTTTAGTTTCCGTCTGATTTTTTTATACATATGTTGTCTTTATTAAGCCTTTATGTATGTACAGTAATGAGACATAATAATAATCAGTATCCAGGTCTTATTGAAGGTCGAGTAATTTTGATCTACCTACCAGTGAAGCATATAATAATTATACAATGTTTATCTATCGTGTTTAATTAATATTTGCTGGTTTAGGTAAGGTTATAGCATCAGGCTATTTTTTTCAGCGTCACACACACACACACAGAAACACACACACACACACACACACACACACACACACACACACACACACACACACACACACACACAACCTGATATCATATCCCCGAACGTAGTCAATTTTTATTTTCAGTGAGTAAGAATGATAAATTAATACAAACGCTACAAAAATAATCGATCTTTATCATTCCTGAAGAATTTACCAGTGGTCCAAAGTGTAAATTTTATTAGTCCTTTGAGTCGGCATTTTTATCTACTGACCTCGGTGAATGAGCCATGAAAATTTCCAGGAATTATTACGTGATCTGGAAGCATTTTACATATAATATCTGGAAGCATTTTACATATATCTGGAAGCGTTTTACATATACCTGGAAGCGTTTTACATATATCTGGAACCATTTTACATATACCTGGAACCATTTTACATATATCTAGAAGCATTTTACATATACCTGGAAGCGTTTTACATATACCTGGAAGCGTTTTACATATATCTGGAAGCATCTTACATATACCTGGAACCATTTTACATATAGTATCTGGAAGCATTTTACATATACCTGGAAGCGTTTTACATATACCTGGAAGCGTTTTACATATATCTGGAAGCATTTTACATATATCTGGAAGCATTTTACATATATCTGGAACCATTTTACATATATCTGGAACCATTTTACATATATCTTAGTAACCCGTTCAGAACATCTAGGAATAGGGGTCCTTGAAACGACACCTAGAAAATCTGTATATATGTAGTCTTATTATGACAACTGCATGAAGGGGTGGAAATCTCCTCTGATAACAGCCTCACTAACCTTTGATTAAGTGGGTGCAGGAGTAGGGGGCAGGCTTTGGGGGGGGGGGTTTGGGGGGTGCGGGAATAGTGGGACGGGCTTGGGGGGGTGGGTAGAAAGCCTGTTCCCTATTCTCGCACACCCCCACCCTAACCCCCCACCACCCTTACCCCCGCACCCCCCAAAACCCCCCGCACCCCCCTAACCCCCCCCCCCCCCCCTAAGCCTGCCCCCCTATTCCCGCACCCCCTTAACATAGTCCCGTTATTTCTGGCTTCTTATTCTGCCACCTTGACTTCAAACTCCCATACTTTTTTTCAATTATCATTCTAAACTCATTCTCATATTGAACATACTCGCTTTTGTTCACTCACTTTTTTTTTTTTTAATATACTCGTCGCCCATACTCACCACTGTCGCTCATTATTCATCCGTCACTCATAATAGTATAATTACTCTTTTATATTCACTCGCAGTCACTCTGAATCAACCCTCACTCACTTTTGTTATTTGCACTCACTCTTCTTCACTCGCACTCACAGTCATGCACTTTACTTGCACTCAATCTTCACTCATCTTAATTGTACCCATCGTTCAGTCAGTCAGTCACACTCACAACCTCTTCCACTCATCCTTACTTGTCCTTTCACCTTTATGTATTCGTATAAGCTTTCACTCACTCACACACCAAGCCACTTCCATTCATTCATTCTCGCTCGCACACACATGCAATCTCTTTCACTCACCTCCCCTATAGCATTCATTTACTCTCTTCTTCATTCATTCACAGTCATTGGCACTTAGTACATATATAATTCACTCACTATCACTCGCACTTACTCGATATTCCATTCACACACACACTCTCTCTCTCTCTCTCTCTCTCTCTCTCTCTCTCTCTCTCTCTCTCTCTCTCTCTCTCTCTCTCTCACTAATAGCCACTTTCTCACTCTCACACTCTATATTCATTCATTAAAAATTTTCATTCGGTCACATTCACTCGTTGCTATTCTATCGCACACAGTCACTTTCACCTCGCACTCTTTCCTTCTCCTCTATATTCACTCATCCTCACGTCTTTTACTCACGCCTTTACTCACGACATCTCCACCAGCCACTTCTTCTGCGACCACGATCAACTTTCCTCCTCCTCCTCCTCTTCCTTCTTCTTCTTCTCCCTCCACTTCCGTTTTCTGCTTCGCTCCTCCACCACCACCACCACCTGTACAACACATAGGCTAATAAGTGACCTGTGTATCTTTCATCTCCTCTCTCTCTCTCTCTCTCTCTCTCTCTCTCTCTCTCTCTCTCTCTCTCTCTCTCTCTCAGTCCTTTTCCTCAGCTACCTTTCTTTGACTTACAATTCCCATCCACCCTTCCACTTCCCTTGACGTTTTCTGTTGTTGTACCATCTCGTATGTTTTATTCGTCTGTCCTTTTTCCTTTCCATCCTCATTTTCTTTCATCACCACCATCACCATCATCATCATCTCCTCTGCTGCGTCTCCCATCCTTCCCTTTTCCTTCTCTGCTATTCACACACGAAAAAAAGGAGAGAGAGAAAAGAGGAATAAAGGGCACTCACCCTCCTTGTTTTCTCTCTCTCTCTCTCTCTCTCTCTCTCTCTCTCTCTCTCTCTCTCTCTCTCTCTCTCTCTCTCTCTCTCTTTCCATTATCCTACACAACCACCACCACCGCTGCCACTCCCATCCATCTAGCTAGGTCTCCCTTCTCTCACTCCCCTCCCTCCTCCCTGCCTCCCTCATAACATCACCCCCCCCCCTTTCCTGTTCCCCATCCCTTTCTCCCTCATAGCATTACTCCCTTCCCTATAGTATAAGTCCCATGGTCTCTCTCTTCCTTCCCTCCCCTCCTATGTCCCGTGGTCTCTCTTCCCTCCCCCTCCCTCCTGTCCCCCTTTGTAGCATCCCTTCCCTCCCCCTGTCTCCCTACCTTCTAAGTCCCATGCCCCCCCCCTCCCCCCTCCCCCCTCCTCCTTCCTTTCCTGTGCCCCGTATCATCACGCCTCGCCACCCCTCAAAGCGGTCAGCTCCTGAGGGTGACCCTGTGCTTGGCTCGCCCTCAATGGCTCGGCTGGCACTTCTTCCTCCTCTCTCTCTCTCTCTCTCTCTCTCTCTCTCTCTCTCTCTCTCTCACACACACACACACATACACACACACATACGGGATGCTGCTGTCTGTCTGTCTGTCTTTCCATCCATAACAAACATTTTTTTTTTATCTGAGTGGGAGGGACAGTGGAGAGAGATAGTGAGTGGGAGGAACAGTGGAGAGAGACAGTGAGTGGGAGGAACAGTGGAGAGAGATAGTGAGTGGGAGGGACAGTGGAGAGGTAGTAAAGTGGGAGGAACAGTGGAGAGAGACAGTGAGTGGGAGGAACAGTGGAGAGAGATAGTGAGTGGGAGGAACAGTGGAGAGAGACAGTGAGTGGGAGGAACAGTGGAGAGAGATAGTGAGTGGGAGGGACAGTGGAGAGGTAGTAAAGTGGGAGGAACAGTGGAGAGAGACAGTGAGTGGGAGGAACAGTGGAGAGATAGTGAGTGGGAGGAACAGTGGAGAGAGACAGTGAGTGGGAGGAACAGTGGAGAGAGATAGTGAGTGGGAGGAACAGTGGAGAGAGACAGTGAGTGGGAGGAACAGTGGAGAGAGATAGTGAGTGGGAGGAACAGTGGAGAGAGACAGTGAGTGGGAGGAACAGTGGAGAGAGACAGTGAGTGGGAGGAACAGTGGAGAGAGACAGTGAGTGGGAGGAACAGTGGAGAGAGACAGTGAGTGGGAGGAACAGTGGAGAGAGGTAGTGAGTGGGAGGAACAGTGGAGAGAGATAGTGAGTGGGAGGAACAGTGGAGAGAGACAGTGAGTGGGAGGAACAGTGGAGAGAGACAGTGAGTGGGAGGAACAGTGGAGAGAGATAGTAAGTGGGAGGAACAGTGGAGAGAGACAGTGAGTGGGAGGAACAGTGGAGAGAGATAGTGAGTGGGAGGAACAGCGGAGAGAGATAGTGAGTGGGAGGAACAGTGGAGAGAGACAGTGAGTGGGAGGAACAGTGGAGAGAGATAGTGAGTGGGAGGAACAGTGGAGAGAGACAGTGGGTGGGAGGAACAGTGGAGAGAGATAGTGAGTGGGAGGAACAGTGGAGAGAGATAGTGAGTGGGAGGAACAGTGGAGAGAGATAGTGAGTGGGAGGAACAGTGGAGAGAGACAGTGAGTGGGAGGAACAGTGGAGAGAGATAGTGAGTGGGAGGAACAGCGGAGAGAGACAGTGAGTGGGAGGAACAGTGGAGAGAGACAGTGAGTGGGAGGAACAGTGGAGAGAGGGAGCGAGTGGGAGGAACAGTGGAGAGATAGTGAGTGGGAGGAACAGTGGAGAGAGACAGTGAGTGGGAGGAACAGTGGAGAGGGAGCGAGTGGGAGGAACAGTGGAGAGAGATAGTGAGTGGGAGGAACAGTGGAGAGAGATAGTGAGTGGGAGGAACAGTGGAGAGAGACAGTGAGTGGGAGGAACAGTGGAGAGAGATAGTGAGTGGGAGGAACAGTGGAGAGAGACAGTGAGTGGGAGGAACAGTGGAGAGAGATAGTGCGTGGCAGGAACAGTGGAGAGAGAAAGTGAGTGGGAGGAACAGTGGAGAGAGATAGTGAGTGGGAGGAACAGTGGAGAGAGATAGTGAGTGGGAGGAACAGTGGAGAGAGATAGTGAGTGGGAGGATGTTCAAAGAGATTTTTGATTAGATTGACCAGTGTATGTAAAGGAAGCCTCCCAGGAAATACGTAACCAGTTCCTGCGTTCACCAACAGTAGAAAATTAATGAAAGTCGTGGCTCGGGTAGTCAAGATCATTAATTTAAGGACCCTGTGATCGTTCATGAGACTCGGTAGCTTCTGATTCCTCCTGACTATGCCACGAAACAAGCTGCTTCAATATAGGTAGTGTATCGTGGTAATGTTTGAAGGACTCTCTGACCTCCAATTTTTTCTGACTACATCGCAGGGGTTCCTTAACTTTAATTTCTCGTATACTGAACGTCAAGAGGACACGAATAGAATCTTTATATTTTTCTAAATCTGTATTGAGAAACGTGATGACTAAAGGAAAGCTCTGATAATTTCTACCCTATGTGAGAGGTTCAGAATCATGTCCAAAATCGTTCCAGATGACACACTGCATTTGATAGATAAAATTCGTACGTATACATAGTAAGATAGGAAGATGAATATTGGTAAAGTGTTTCAGAGTTGACTAGATGTTTATAATTATGAAGGACTGAGAGGACTGGTTGTTTACTTCTGTCTGTATTTGATGATAGTTGGACAGAATAACGATGAGACTGAAGCACATGTAGCAGAAGGTCAGTGGTACACCTCTACAATATATATGCTATCAAAATATCAGTAGAGTATAATGTATTTTGATGGATGTGTATGATTGGGCATCACCACTCTCTCTCTCTCTCTCTCTCTCTCTCTCTCTCTCTCTCTCTCTCTCTCTCTCTCTCACACACACACACAACCACACACCCACGCAATACCACTGTCTCCTCTTCTGCTCAATCTTACTGTACGGTTTTAATAGTGACTCTTTTGTGTGAAGAGTTGTAGTAAGAGGATTAGTTGATGGTGTGTGTGTGTGTGTGTGTGTGTGTGTATGTGTGTGTGTGTGTGTGTGTGTGTGTGTAAGAGGGGGGTACATTTTTTATGTGGATCTGTGTCGGGATAGTGTGTGTAGCTGTATGACTGAATTCGTATGTGCGTCTGTGTGTACATGTGTGTGTGTGTGTGTGTGTGTGCGTTTTATTTCCTGTGTTTGTATGTTCGTGTGAAGCCTATTTATGTGTGCATTTTGTGCTTGATTGTGTTTTGCGTGTGTGTGTGTGCGTGTGTATTTTATGTGTGCGTGTGTATCTCTGAGTGTGCCTGTGGTTGTTCTTTTGTGTGTGTGTGTGTGTGTGAATGTGTGTGTGTATCTATGTGTGTGCCTGTGGTTGTTCTTTTGTGTGTGTATCTACGTGTGTGCATGTGGTTGTTCTTTTGTGTGTATGCATGTGTACGTGTGTGTGTGTGTGGTGGCACCGTTGAAAGGCTGGCTGACTAGCGAGGCTCTGTTTGTTTTGATCCCGGCCTTCACTCACTCACCCATGCAGAGGCAAGTACTCTGTGTCCACGCCTGAGTCCCTGTGAGCCCTACCCTGACTGTCCCCCTGTCCTTATAACTTCACATTCTCTTTTATTATTCGGCAGGCAAAGAGACCGAGTGAGTGTTTGTGTGTGTGTGTGAGAGAGAGATAGAGAGAGTTGGGGCCTGTGTTTGTGTGTGTGTGTATGAGAGAGAGAGAGAGAGATGGTTGGCCTGTGTTTGTTTGTGTGTGTGTGTTAGTGTTGGGTAAGAGGGTCAGACCAAGGTAGGTATAAAGGCAAGAGAGATGTTCCCTTCGTGGTTATTGCCGTTGTGGTGGTGGTGGCGACAAGCTAGCATTTCACCAGAGGGATGGAAAGCTCCTGGTATTATTAAACAAAACCTTCATGCAGCACTTTCCGACCTGTTCCTACTGCTGCTGCTGCTGCCGACTGTGTGTGTGTGTGTGAGAGAGAGAGAGAGAGAGTATGTGTGTGTGTGTGTGTGTGTGTGTGTGACTGAGTAGACCAGTACAGCTTCTCTTTACAACAGCCTTCATCACAGATAGTATTATTTGACACTCTCAGGACCGTACCATGCACTCACCCACACACACACACGAGGCGTTTTATCGTATTGAGTGGTGCTTGAGTGATTCTGACACCTACCTATATACCTACCTACCTGACCACTACCTACCTACTTGACCCCTATCTACCTACCTACATACCTACCTTACCCCTACCTACCTACCTACCTACCTACCTACCTACTTGACCCCTTATCGCCTACCTGACCCCTACCTACTTGACCCCTATCCACCTACCTCCCTACCTACCTACCTTCCTACCTACCTACCTACCTACCTACCTACCTATTTGCCTACTTACAAGCTAGTTGGTAGGCCTATAGTAGGTAGAGCCGAAATAAAAATTTCACTGTAAATGTCCTTCCATCTTTGCATTCTGATAATATTTTTCCATCTCTGTTTATAAGATGCCAATAGAGTCCTAATGCATGTATATTCGTAGTGATCTATGTAAACAAAGACCCTGTTGACTTAATGTGTAGCATAGTTGATACAATAATAATATTAATAATAATAATAATAGTAATAATGGCGTTAGAGAAGGTGTGTTAGAATATTTGCCTGCGAGTACACACACACACACACACACACACACACACAACACACACACAGACACACACACACACACAAGCTCTAGCGCCACCCTTGGGGATAACTGCCTATATTTCCAGCTCGACCTCACATTTATTTTCTGTATTGTGTGTGTGTGTGTGTGTGTGTGTGTGTGTACTGAAGTGGGATAATTTCTTATTGTGGTGTGTTTGAAGAGATACGTGCGAAAATATACTGAGGTTTTTTGCAACTAATGTAACGTAATATACCATCTTGGTTATTGACAACGTTTGACGAATAACAATAAGCTTCGACTTTGACCAAACAACAGTAGACTCAGGACAAGAATGTTACCTAACCTAACCTAACCTAACCAAACCTAACTTAACCTTTACACCAACTAACTTTAACCTAACCTAACCTAACTTAACCGAACCTTTACACCAACTAACCTAACCTAACCTAACCTAACCTTTAAACCAACTAACCTAACCTTTACACCAACTAACCTAACCTAACCTTTACACCAACTAACCTAACCTAACCTAACCTAACCTAACTTTTACACCAACGAACCTAACCTAACCTAATCTAACCTAACTTTTACACCAACGAACCTAACCTAACCTAACCTAACCTTTACACCAACTAACCTAACCTAACATAACCAACCCTTTACACCAACTAACCTAACCTAACCTAACCTAACCTTTACACCAACTAACCTAACCTAACCTAACCTAACCTAACCTAACCTTTATACCAACTAACCTAACCTAACCTAACCTTTACACCAACTAACCTAACCTAACCTTTACACCAACTAACCTAACCTAACCTAACCTAACCTAACCTTTACACCAACTAACCTAACCTAACCTTTACACCAACTAACCTAACCTAACCTAACCTAACCTAACCTAACCTTTATACCAACTAACCTAACCTAACCTAACCTTTACACCAACTAACCTAACCTAACCTTTACACCAACTAACCTAACCTAACCTAACCTAACCTAACCTGATTGCTCTCAGTTGTTTATGAGTACCTCTTTTCATCGTCGTCACTTCCTCATCCTGACATCCTTTTTCCCTTCTCTCTCTCTCTCTCTCTCTCTCTCTCTCTCTCTCTCTCTCTCCTCTCTTGTGGTGTGGATAAATAACTGTTAATTCTGAGGCTTGTAGTGTTGTAGCATCGCGACTATGATGGAGATAAACTGAACTAGACTTTGGTGATGTGTTTGCAATGTCTCTCTGTAAGTTAGCTATTCTTTTTAGAAACTCCTCCCTATCATTTTAACTCTCCTTCCCACCACTCTAACTCCCCCCACTCCCCTATCATTCTAGCTCCCCCCTATCACTCTATAACACTCCCCCCCACCTCTCTACCACCCCCTATCATTCTAACTCTCCTTCCCACCACTCTAACTCCCCCCCCTCCCTATCATTCTAGCTCACCCCCACCACTCTAGCTTCCCCCTATCACTCTAACACCCCCTCCCACCTCTCTAACACCCCCCATCATTCTAACATCACCCCCCTCCCCCCGACACTGTATTGTACTCTATAATCTTTTCCAGGAAGGACCGTGTAAATGCCTGGGAGGGGAGAGTGAAGGGAGAGGGAGGGAGAGAGTAGAAAGAGGGAGGGAGGAAGGGAGAGACTAGAAAGAGGGAGGGAGGGAGAGAGGGAGAGGACTAGAAAGAGGGAGGGAGGGAGGGAGAGACTGGAAAGAGGGAGGGAGAGAGGGAGGGACAAGAAAGAAAGAGGGAGGGAGAGAGAGACAGACAGAGAAAGAGAGGGAGATAGAGAGATAGAGAGAAGGAGGGAGAGACTAGAAAGAGGGAAAGAGGGAGAGAGAGACTAGAAAGAGAGAGGGAAGGAGGGAGAGACAAGAAAGAGGGAGGGAGGGAGAGACAAGAAAGAGGGAGAGGAAGGAAGAGATTAGAAAGAGGAAGAGAGGGAGATAGAGAGATAGAGAGAAGGAGGGAGGGGAGAGGTTAGTAAGAAGGAGAGAGAGAGAGAGAGGGGAGATGCTAGTAAGATGGAGAGAGAGAGAGACAAAGAAAGAGAGAGAAACAGAGAAAGGGAAGGAGAGAAAGAGGGAGAAGGGGGAAGGGGGGAGGCAGAGTACTCGTCGCTTGGTGGCCAGAGATAAAAGTATAATAGAGATCATTTGAGCCATTATTTGCCTGGCCTAAGTCCCCATGAGTGTCTCTATCTGCTTATAATGTCAACCCCCCGCAGACTCGATTCTCTTTGTTGGGGCTTATGATTCACCCAGAAGAGAAAATAGTCAAGGGGATTCTCTCACTCTCTCTCTCTTATACTGTACTCCTCACTCCACGATTCCTCACTCCCTCGTACCCTTGGAGAGAGAGAGAGTGAGAGAGAGAGAGAGAGAGAGAGAGAGAGAGAGAGAGAGAGAGAGAGAGAGAGAGAGAGAGAGAGAGAGAGAGTGTGCGTGTGTGTGTGTGTGTGTGAGTGTGTGTGTTTGTTTATGTGTGTGTATGCATGCTTGTGTGTGTGTGTGTGTGTGTGTGTGGTGTGTGTGTGTGTGTGTGTGTGTGTGTGTGTGTGTGTGTGAATTAGAGCGCCTTGATTCCTCCAAAGTATGCCAGGAAACAGGACCAAATTGAACAAAAATAATGGTCTGTTGTTTGGTTATGTAGTCAGAAAATGTAGGTAAATGAGTCCTTCAAATATTGCCACGAAACACACACACACACCTATATGGAAGGAGCTTGTTTGTTTCATGGCATGGTCAGGAGGAATCAGAAGCCTCCAATTTTCATACACGATCACAAGGTCCTTAAAATTTAATGAAGTACAGTAGTATGTCAATTGTGGGCTACATTACAAAAAAAAAAAAAAAAAAAAAAAAAAAAAAAAAAATTCTTAATACCAGTCAGTTAATCTTTACATAATTATAATACTTCTCCCGATGTATCTATTATGTATGGTACAGTACAAGTTATAATAATTAATTAAGTTGGTGTGGTAAGAAGTCCTATACGAATTACTTGCTTAGCTTTCTTTTAAAACAATTAATTATTCACGTGTGTGTTTATAACGTCATGTATAGGAAGATTTTTGGATCCTCAGATAAAATTATAATTATTT
>JAWQEG010009070.1:25000-40974 GCA_033782935.1 Petrolisthes cinctipes
CTTCGTATGGCGTGGACGAGGGCTAGGAGAATGGCCCACAAACGAGACGGTTCTTCTTTGGCGTGGGTGGACCCGATTTTGGGAGCGGACCTGGGTTTATTCAGGACCCGTTACCCTTCTTCCTGTCTCTCGGAGTCTCAGGGGCTAGAACCTCCTGAGGCCCGAGAGATTGAGCCTGCTTCCCTAGACGGTACTACGACTCCTTCTCGGGGCTTATCCCCCCGGGAAGCGAGCGAGTCTGTCGCGCTGGTTCCCCCGACTGCCTCACCGGTACAAGGGCCCAGCAGGGAACCCCCAGCTTCGCCTCCTGCTAGAGCTGGCTCCTCAGGCCTCTCTAGAGGACGCAAGCGTTCGGCTAAAAGGTCCCGCCACTCCAGGAAGTCCCGTGCTCGTCGCCGTTCTCCTTCCTCCTCGTCTTCGTCGTCCTCTTCCTCTTCTTCGTCGTCGGGGAGCTCTCCTTCGCCCGCCCGCAATTCCCGCAGGGGTAAGCGGGGGGGGGACAGCCCCTCGTCGAGGAAGATAGTTAAAATCTTCCACACCCTTATTCCTCACGCTTTTCCTGGGGCTTCCGTCGCGCAACCTCAGGCTGTCGCTACGGAACCCGCTCCTGTTCCCCCGCCTCCCGCTGCTGCTCCCGTCGAGGGCTCGAGTCCTCCCGGGGATGTGGGAGTCCTTTTCGTGCCTCCCGTTTCCCCAGGGCTCGAGTCTCCGTCGGGGGACGTAGCTGAGGAGTTGGTTACCTCCGCACCCCCGTCCCCGTCACCCCCTCCTTCAGGAGACGGATACCTTCCCTACTCTTGGTCTCTCCTTCCTCCTGCTTGGACCCACTCTTCGGAGGAGGGCAGACTGGTGGCCTGGTCTCCGGACACAGCTCAACCAGACGTGTGGATACGGAGGGATGACGTCGTGGTGAAGTGGGGGGCGGATGAGAAGGGCGAGGCTATTCCCTTCTACAAGGTCCGTCCTATCTCAGCGCCCTTACCCACTTCAGCTAGGGTGTCCTCTGCGGCTACCCTGGACGCGATGGGTTTCCTGGTGGAGTACAGCCAGCTACACTTGTCCGGGGCTTGGAGGATTGACCGCTCACACGGTAACACGGCTCTCCTCCTTTCCCCGGACGCGTACTTCCCGGGGGATAAGGGTGAAGGGGACCTGGATATTCCAGCCCTTCTCCTTAAGTCCCTGGACCACCAGAGGAACAACGCGCCCAGGAAGCCCCCTCCTCCGTCTTTCCCCGTCATCCTCCCTCATTCCCGGGCTCCCCCGGGCTTGAGGGAGTGCCTGTGGAAGACGGAGAAGGAGCCCCCGGTCCCCTATCAGCTGAAGGAGCCCGATGGTAAATTGAGGCAGGCGGAGTCTGCTACCCGTCTGGAGCTGGCCCACACCATCTCCACGGGAGCAGCCGCCTCTTTGATTAGGGACTGCCTCAACGCCCTAACAAACTCCTACCACGAGATGTCGGGTGTACAGCTAGCGTGAGTACCTTTCTCGTGTATCATGTTTGTAGGGATGCTGGGTGAAGGGTCTCCCTGTTACTCCCGGGTACTTATCCCCGGGTTCGCTCGGTTCTTTCTTTGTTTACCCCTTACAGTGACACCCTCTCTTCCATGGCCACCGTGATGGAGGGCGTGGCGGCAATGGCTACCCACTTCATGCGGGAGGAGGCGAAGGCGTTCGCCGAGGCGAGACTGGCAGCCCGCCAAGCGGCAGCTAAATCTGCGCCAGAAATGGCACAGAGGGGAGTGGTACGAGCTGTCCCCTTGTCCCCCGCCCTCTTTGACCAACCGGCGACAGACACGATCTTCGCCTCCCTCCCAACGGTAATTAATTTACCAAAACCTTCCACCTCCAAGTAAGTACCTCTCGTGTTCGTCTTACCCGAGTTGTCACGGGGTGAATTGAAAGGATTTTTCGGGTCTATTTTGGGTCCTAATCGTTCTGTTTGTCCGTAGGCCACGTGCCCCACAGCCAGCCAGACCAGCCTACCAGCCCCGGAGGCCCTCCCAGCCCTCCAGGCTACCGAGGCCCTCCTATCCCACTCCCCCGAGAGCACACAACAGGCCCTCCCAGAGGGGCCAGCAGCCTTTTCGAGGAAGGGGACAGGTCGCCAAGCCCTTCGCGAAGCCCAAGTCCTTCAACCACCCCTCCCAGAAGGACCGCGCCACTTGAGGGTCCCACTCTGGGCTGCCTCACAGGGTGGTCAACAGCCTGGCCCACCCACGGCTGGGCAGCAAGGATAATTCGCCAGGGCCTGTCATGGCCCTGGATTACTGTTCCGGTGAGTAACTGTCATCCTTACTGTCTGACATATGAATTATGCCTAATCCCGTCCTTGGGCTACCGTTAGGTCAAAATCAGATTTTCCCTTGCGGTCAAAATCTCTGCCTCTCCTGTCATTCTCCCCCCAACCACCCCGGGTCCCTCGGGCCCCGGGGGATTAGGATTAACGGTACTCTCACTGACACCTGTCTTCTCCCGTTACAGCCACTACGTCTACCTCCTGCCTCAACCAAAGTGTCACTTTCGGTCGTCCCGCATGTGCGGGAAATGCGGGAAAAAGGGGTAGTGGAGCGGGCGACGGGAAGGGTCTTTCTTTCTCGTTTATTCACGGTCCCCAAAAAGGATCAGGGAAAAACGAGATTGGTGATGGACCTGAGCAAGCTAAACAAATTCGTGAAAACTTTACATTTCAGGATGGTTTCGGTTGCTCAGGTCCGCACAGTTCTGAGGAAGGGAGACTGGTTAGCATCCCTGGATCTCAAGGATGCTTACTGGCACGTCCCGATCCACCCCAGGTTTCGCCGCTTTCTGGCCTTCCAGGTGGGGACCGAGACGTTCCAGTTTACCAGGCTCCCTTTCGGTCTTTCTCTAGCTCCGCGAGTCTTCACAAAACTCGTGAGGGTGGTGGCATCCCGTCTGGCAGAGGCGGGTGTCCCCACCCTCATGTACCTGGACGATTGGTTGCTTCACGCCCCTTCCAAGGAGCAGGTAGCAAACAACGTCCGGGTAGCGAGGGGAGTGCTAGAGGAAATGGGGTTTCTGTTGAACATCCCCAAGTCCTCTCTCACCCCCACTCGCAAGCTGTGTTGGCTAGGAATAGAGTGGGACTCTCTTTCGGCCACCCTCTCTCTCGCTCCAGACAACGCCCGCCGGACCCTCCGCCACGTCCGCCGGGCGCATTTTTCCCGTACTTTCTCTCGCCGCCAGTGGGAATCATTGCTCGGGTCCCTAAATTTCGCGGCCCCTGCAATGCCCCTGGGACGACTGAAACACAGGAGGCTGACGCGGGAGGTAAACCTCCACCTGTCCCCCACACACAGGGACCTTCCCAAGCAAGTGTCCCCCTCTCTCCACCGCCTCCTTCGCCCCTGGCTACGTCCCGGTGCCCTGCGTCAGCGGGTCCCCTGGGTGTTCCCTCCCCCGGGGATTACGGTGGCGACAGACGCATCGGACGTAGGCTGGGGATACCAGTCTTGCCTGGGACATCAACGGTGCGGGGGATGGAAGGAAGGGGAAAGGCTACTGCACATCAACGCCCGGGAGTTGATGGTAGCGAAGGAATGGCTCAACAGACACCCTCAGTTTGCCAGGATAGGCGTCCGCTTCGATATGGACAACGTTGCGGCCGTGCAGTGCCTACAGAAACAGGGCACCGTACGGTCGGAAATTCTCCTGTCCCTGTCAGAACAGATTTTCGCAATAGCGGCCAAGAGGGACATTCACCTCTCGGCCCGCTACGTGCCAGGGCGGGAGAACGATTGGGCGGACGCCCTATCCAGGTTCAGGGGGACGTCAGTCGAGTGGCAACTGCGTCCCCTTGTGTTCGAGTCTCTCTGCCTTCGCTACGGGACACCGGAGGTGGACCTATTCGCCTCCCCATCCACGGCCCTACTCCCTCTGTTCCTGACTTTCTCATCCAGAACAGAGGCGGGAGGCCCGGACGCCTTCACGGAGGACTGGAACAGGTGGGGTCATCTCTACCTCTTCCCACCCCCAGCCACTTCAGTCCTCCTGAAGGCGATCCTCAAGCTGCGCACTTTCAGGGGGAGGGTTCTCCTCATAGCCCCCCGCTGGCCAGCACAGCCGTGGTTCGGAGAGTTGTCCCGGTGGTGCCCGCACCCCCTTCAGTTGGGATCGGCGTGCCTCTCCAGCACCCTGTCTGCACCACTCCAAGCGTCACTGAAACTACACGCTTGGAGTTTCTACGGGGAGTCCTCAGCAAAAGGTTCACTAAGGAGACAGTGGACAAGATGTTGAGGGCTCATCGTCAGTCTTCGGTGCGACAATACGAATCGTGCTGGAAAAGATTCCAGGACTTCTTGCGAAGACACCCCTCCAGGGTCATCTCGGAGGACACAGTCCTGGAATTCCTCACGTGGCTCGCCGATTCCACCAACAGGGCCCCGGCGACGGTGCTTGCGCATCACGCAGCCCTGTCTGATCCCCTCCTCCTGGGTTTTAACATTAAGGTTTCGGAGAGGCCTCTCTCTCTCCTGAGGATGGGGATTCGGGCGGGGACCGCACCTCACCGGGCCCAGGCACCCTCCTGGTCCCTTCATCGTGTCCTTTCCTACCTGACCTTCGAGGGGGTCCCTCTGGAGGTTTGTCACCTCCTCCAGAAAGCTCTCTTCCTGCTCGCCTTAGCTACAGGTTACAGGGCTTCTCAGTTGGCAGCCCTGACCCGTCACACAGCCTTTTCTTCAGTAACCCCTAACCTTACTTTCTTAACCATTTCCCCCTCCCCTGCTTTTCTAGCTAAGAACGAGCAGGCTGACGACAGAATTGGCCCTCTCGCAGTACCCTCGTTCCTGAGGGATGGAAATTTCCACCCCCTCTGCCCAGTCCACGCCTTTGTTGCATACGTGGAGGCGACGAGAGGGGCTTCTCCGGACCACCTCTTCTACAACTCTAGGTCCGGTAACCCTCTCTTCCCTAGGTCAATCGCTCGCCTTCTCTGCCGAGTGATAGAGAACGGGGATCCCGGACACGCCCCGAGGGCTCACAGCGTTAGGGGCGTGGCCGCCTCCCTCGCCTTCCTCAGGACTCACTCGGTGGAGAGGGTCAGGGATTTAGGGGGCTGGGCGTCCACTTCTTCCTTCAGGACGAGGTACCTGTTCCACTCGCTCTCCCCTACCCCCTGTGTGGCTATGGGTACTCCACCTCCTATTCCCCAGGGTCCCCGCGGGAGACACATGGGGGGGAGGGGCCGCCCGAAGAGAAAAGGTCGGGTGATTTAAGTCCCGTCACATCATCCCAGACCTCATCCACATCTTGTACAGCTTCATACTCATCCCCATTCTTCACGTGTACATATGGTGAAAGAGAATATATAATAAATTACATTGTTACGGAATTCTTGTGTATTCATTTTCCAAACAATTATTAACTAAGATGAGTGACAGGAGATATTATTACACAGGATATCTGGATCCTAGTGTCCTCCTTCATCCCCTCGGGATTACATTACCTGAGCGAGGGCCATAGCCCTAACTCAGAAGACTTGAATAAGGGGGGGGGGGGGGGGATGGGGGGGGAAGGAAAGGGGGGGGGGGGGAGTATCCATGGGAACCTCCCCCCTCCTCTCCTAGACCCGAACCCTTGAGTCTACCTATAAACACTTTATGTGTAACAATTCTGGTCTATAACAGAATGGTCTACGGTTTTATGGTATACGCTACTTCTCCCCCACCACGGCTTTTCACCTAGCCAGTGTCGGGAGGGGCGTTAGCTGCTGCCTCACCGGGCTCGGTTACCTTTCCTGCCCTCCGCTCTCAACCACTCTTAACTAGCACGTGATTGCCTCCACCTCACCTCCCACCTACCGCATCGCATGCTTAGCAACCAGCTGTACTGGTTTCACTATACCAATAATAGTGCATTTGTCGCGGCTTCTAGCCGCTTAAATTGTATTTATTGGTTTGTGAAACCAGTACAGCTTTTACTGTCCCACCCACCTCCCGATGCGGCAGACACTCACTTCTTTCTCATTTGAGTGGACGAGCGGTATTCAGCGGAGGAGGGGCTTAATACCTCACCTCACCACCTCCAGGTGGCTCCACTATCAGTACAGCGCCAGATTTGAATTTTTATTTACTTCTGATGAACGTCACGGAATTGACCCTTCCAACCCAGATTATGCCTACACGGGGCCTGGGCTTGTGAAGGGGCATATTCTATAGCAACCAGCTGTACTGGTTTCACAAACCAATAAATACAATTTAAGCGGCTAGAAGCCGCGACAAATGCACTAATATATCGTTCGTGGCGGGTCATATATTCCGATGAAGGTGGTGGGTGCGTGGTGAGTATTCGTAAACACCAGTTCGTAAGTACGGTATAAATATTTCGTTCATGGTATTCGTATTAGGTCTTGTATTTTCGATCGAAGCTGTGTGTATTCGTAAACAAATTTTCATGTAGTTCACTTTAGAGTATCAATAAGCACTCGGGAATTCATCTTTAAACTTTTGGAGAATTTTGTTGTTTTGTTTCTTGTGGTCTAAAAAAAAAAAAATCTCGTCTATATTTGTGTTTTGTATATGTTATTAAAGCCATGATTTAATTTGCACAGGTTAGGTTAGGTTAATTTAGGTTAATATAATCGGTCTTAAAGCTGTGAGTGCTAGGAGTTCTTCCCCTCCAAAAAAAATGATAATAATAATAATAATAATAACAATAACAATAACAACAACAACAACAACAACAACAATAACAAAACAACAACAATAACAATTATAAATAAATAAATAAATAAAAATATCACCAACTATTAGAAAAAATGAAAAAAAAAAAAAAAAAAAAAATCACTCGTCAGCCCATGGTAAAAGGGTGATGTGTTTGTAATCTCTTTTGGACGAACGGTATGGAGGGCCACTGATTCCTCCACTCACTGCCACAAAACAGGTCTTTTTCTATTAGTTCATTCATATAGTTTTTTTGTTTCTTGGCATAGTTTGGAGGAATCAGTGGCCTTCAGTTTCGTCCACATAAGGAGTATAATAATAATAATAATAATAATAATAATAATAATAATAATAATAATAATAATAAAAATAACAATAATAAGAATAACAACAATAATAATAATAATAATAATAATAATAACAATAACAATAACAATAACAACAATAATAATAATAATAATAATAACAATAATAACAATAACAATAATAACAATAACAATAACAATAGCAATAATAATAATAATAATAATAATAATAATAATAATAATAATAATAATAATAATAATAATAATAATAACAACAATAACAACAATAATAATAATAATAATAATAATAATAATAACCCATTTAATAAGGTCGTTCATAAGATGGTAGTACACATCAACAACAACAACAACAACAAATTATTTATCCTCATATCCAAACTCATAATTTTTTTATAATAATATTTTCATTAACATTTTATTAACTTTCGCATCCCTGGCCTCTACTCCCTCGACTGTCTCATTAAAGGGTTGAAAGATTTTGTGTTGGTAAATCTGGAGCAACTGAATCCTCCAAACTATTCTAAGCAACAGAACACCATTTTTTTTTTTTTGTTCATCTGGTCCTGTTTTTTGCTGACATACTTTGGAGGAATTAAATCACTCTAATGTAACAGAAGTGAAATACCCCCTTAATTAATGGAACCTGTGATGTAGTCAGAAAATTGGAGATAAATGAGTCCTTCAATTATTACCACGAAACACACACACACACACACACACCTATATGGAAGGAGCTTGTTTCGTGGCATGGTCAGGTTGAATCAGAATCCTCCAATTTTTTTTTTTTTTTTTCATACACGATCACAGGGTCCTTAAGGGGGTGCGGAAGTAGGTGGACAGACTTGGGGGGGGGGGGTGCAGGAATAGGTGGACAGGCTTGGGGGGTGGGGGGGTTAGAAAGCCTGTCCCCTATTCCAGCACCCCCCTAACCTCCCCTAAGCCTGTCCCCCTACTCCCAAACCCCCGAAAACCCCCCCAAGCCTGTCCACTACTTCCACACCCCCCTAAACCTCCCCCCAAGCTTGTACCCCTATTCCCGCACCCCCTTAAGGGTAAAAGAATGTATGTGGGGGGAAGGGATACTACTGATTCCTCCAAACTGTGCCAGGAAACAGAGGACCTCAATGGTACTAATAGGGGATATGTTGTTTCGTAGCATAGTTTGGAGGATTCGTCAGTCCTCCAATTTACCATCAACAGAATTATTTCCCCTTAAACTCATTTGTTATTAAATTAAGGTTTTGTAACTCGTTCTTGTTAGTTGATGTTCTTTTTATTTTGTATTTTATTATCAGTGTATATAGTTATTATTATTACTATTATCATTATTATTATTATTATTATCATTATTATTATTATTATTATTATTATTATTATTATTATTATTATTATTATTATTATTATTATTATTATTATTATTATTATTATTATTATTATTGTTATTATCATTATTATTATTATTATTATTATTATTATTATTATTATTATTATTATTATTATTATTATTATTATTATTATTATTATTATTATTATCATTATTATTATTATTATTATTATTATTATTATTATTATTACTTATTTTTGTTAATGATGCATGTGACATTATCTTTCTCCAATACGATATTCCTCATTCACCATTTCCTTCCCCATTCATTTTTCCTACCTCTTCCTTCTTCTCTTTCCTTCCTACCATGTACTCTTACTCTCTAAACACACACACACACACACTCTCTCTCTCTCTCTCTCTCTCTCTCTCTCTCTCTCTCTCTCTCTCTCTCTCTCTCTCTCTCCTCTCTCTCTCTCTCTCTCTCTCTCTCTCTCTATCCCTTTCCCTTTCCCTTTCCCTCCATCCCCTCTCCCTTTCCCCTCACAAACTGCCTTCAGCCCCCCCCCTCTCCCTTTCCCCTCACCAACTCTCCCACCCCTACAAATTTTCTCAACCCCTTCCTTTCCCTTCACCAACTCTCCCCTCCCACTCTCTTCCCTCACCAACTCTCCCTTCTTCCCCTCTCCTAGACTATCCCCACCCCCTTCCCCTCTTTCCTCACCAACTCTCCCTCCTTTCCCCTCTCCCAGACTATCCCCACCCCCTTCCCCTCTTCCCTCGCCAACTCTCCCTCCTTCCCCCTCTCCCAGACAATCCCCATCCCCTCCTCTCCCCTCACCAACTCTCCCTCCTTTCCCCTCTCTTACATTATCCCACCCCTTCCTCTCCTCTCACCAACTCTCCCTCCTTTCCCCTCCCTTCACCGACTCTCCCTCCTTTCCCCTCTCCCAGACTATCCCCACCCCCTTCCCCCTCTTTCCTTAACAACTCTCCCTCCTTTCCCCTCTCTCACAATATCCCCACCCCCTTCCCCCTCTTTCCTTAACAACTTTCCCTCCTTTCCCCTTACCAACTCCCCTCCCACCCTCTTCCCTCACCAACTCTCCCTCCTTTCCCCCCTCTCCCAGACTATCCCCACCCCCTTCCCCCTCTTCCCTCACCAACTCTCCCTCCTCTTCCACCCCTACACTATCCCCACCCTCTTTACCCCTCTTTTACACTATCCCCACACCCCCTTTCCCCTCTCTTACACCACCCCCACTCCCTCCCAGCACACTACTGCGGTCGCCCTTCCCATTTTTCATTCCTTGATCCTCCGTGATAAAAACAAAATCGCGTCTGAATGTGTCGAGACGGCCTTTTCAATTTAGATTTGGTGGCAGTGTCTTTGTGGTGGCTGGTGTTGGTGGTGGTGTGTGTTGGTGGTGTGTGTGTGTTGGTGGTGTTATTGGTGTTGGTGTGTTGGTGGTGGTATGTTATTGGTGGTGTTGTTGGTGTGGTGTACAGTAGGTAAAGTGAGGATAACAGTGGTAGTGGTGATTGGTGTGTTGGTGTGTTGGTGGTGTGTATTGGTGGTATTGTCGGTGGTGTAGGTGGTGTGGGTGTTGTGTTGGTGGTATTGTCGGTGGTGTTGGTGTGGTGTACAGTAGGTAAAGTGAGGATAACAGTGGTAGTGGTAGTAGTGGTGTTGGTAGTGTGGTGTTGGTGGTGGGTGTTGGTGATAGTGTTGGTGTAGATTCGGTTGGTGATGGTGATTGATAGTGTGGTATGGTGTTGATAGAAATGCCCCCCTTTAATACCCCACCCCACACCCCCACCCCACACACACACACACACACACACACACACTTCCTTCTCTACCAACAAACAATATGTCGAGTAAAATCCGGCCTTAGGGAGCTCATGGATGTATATTTATATGTGATATTTAAGACCTTTTCTGAGGCTATTTTTTTTTTCCATCATGTCAATTGTTAGAGGTGTGATCCATCGCTCCCTTCTCTCTTACTCCTCATCTGCTCTCTCTCTCTCTCTCTCTCTCTCTCTCTCTCTCTCTCTCTCTCTCTCTCTCTCTCTCTCTCTCTCTTACTCCTCACCCTGCCCTCTCTCTCGCTCTTACTCATCACCCTGCTCTCTCTCTTATTCCACACCCTGCTCTCTCTCTTACTCATCACCCTGCCCTCTCTCTCCTCTCTCTCCTCTCTCTCTCTCTCTCTCTCTCTCTCTCTCTCTCTCTCTCTCTCTCTCTCTCTCTCTCTCTCTCTCTCTCTCTCTCTCTCTCTCCTCTCTCTCTCTCTCTCTCTCTCTCTCTCTCTCTCTCTCTCTCTCTCTCTTACTCCTCACCCTGCTCTCTCTCTTACTCCTCACACTGCCCTCTCTCTTACTCCACACACTGCCCCTCTCTCTTACTCCTCACCCTGCCCTCTCTCTCTTACTCCTCACCCTGCTCTCTCTCTTATTCCTCACCCTGCCCTCTCTCTCTACTCCTCACCCTGCTCTCTCTCTTATTCCTCACCCTGCTCTCTCTCTTACTCCACACCCTGCTCTGTCTCTCTTACCCCACACCCTGCCTTCTCTCTCTTACTCCACACCCTGCCCTCTCTCTTACTCCTCAACCTGCCCCTCTCTCTTACTCCTCACCTGCTCTCTCTCTCTCTTACTCCTCACCCTGCTCTCTCTCTCTCTCTCTTACTCCTCAACCTGCCCTCTCTCTTACTCCACACCCTGCCCTCTCTCTCTCTTTACTCCTCACCCTGCCCTCTCTCTCTCTTACTCCACACACTGCCCTCTCTCTTACTCCCACACCCTGCCCTCTCTCTCTTACTCCTCACCCTGCCCTCTCTCTCTTACTCCTCACCCTGCCCTCTCTCTCTTACTCCTCACACTGCTCTCTCTCTTACTCCTCACCTTGCTCTCTCTCTCTCTTACTCCTCACCCTGCCCTCTCTCTCTTACTCCACACCCTGCCCTCTCTCTCTTACTCCACACCCTGCCCCTCTCTCTCTTACTCCACACCCTGCCCTCTCTCTCTTACTCCTCACCCTGCCCTCTCTCTTTACTCCACACCCTGCCCTCTCTCTTACTCCACACCCTGCCCTCTCTCTCTTACTCCACACCCTGCCCTCTCTCTCTTACTCCTCACCCCTGCCCTCTTAATACCAGCATGCTACTCGGTTTTGCTACTGGCTTGCGTATCCGACACACAGGTAATGATTTGTGGGTGACTTTGGCTCGATACTAGTGAGAACAACAAATTGTGTGCTGCGTAAAAGCAATTGTATCGTAAAAAATCATGAAACTATGTAAGTATATATTTTGTGGTGTAAGGCTTTGTCTACAAACTCGAGTCTACTAATGTGAGAGTCAAAGAAAAACTGAATAAGTACTTCATATTGTTCATAATACTTTAATAGATGTATAGAATCAATTTACTACAGTTAATAAACAACTTTATGTGTAAAGTATTTTATATATATATATATATAGTAGAACATAAATGGTGGTTCATTTAAGCGCTCTAAATGAAAAGCAAAACTTGATATTAATTTCTACCAGCATGCTATCTATCCACTTTTCCAGCAGCAGCAGCAAGATTCAGCTTCTTGCTACTCATTTTGGATCACAAAACACAAGCTAGTAGCCAAAGTAAATAGCCTGCTAGTAGTGAGAAATTATCATTGTACCGCCACCTTCACTCCTTACACTTACCTTACCCATGTCTTATGTTCCTTCATTCCTAAGGTACTCATCAGGTTTACATCCCCTTTACTCTTGCTTCTCCTCTACTTTCATTTTCCCTCCCTTCGTCTATCCTTACTTTCCTATACCTCCTTTACCCCCCCCCTCTCTCTCTCTCTCTCTCTCTCTCTCTCTCTCTCTCTCTCTCTCTTCTCTCTCCTCTCCTCTCTCTCTCTCTCTCTCTCTCTCTACCTAATTTCCCCTCAAAACAAACCTTGTACCCCACCACTCAGCTTCTCACTAATGACTCCCACTGGTACTAAACAAGGTGACTCCTCTACCCTGCTCCTTTACCTCTCCTCTCTTGTTATAGACCCTTGTGTAACTTCTGTGTTCTCTCTCTCTCTCTCCTCTCTCTCTCTCTCTCTCTCTCTCTCTTCTCTCTCTCTCTCTCTGACAGCCAGACGAAGAGACTGAGAAAGAAATGGATAATTCTTCTTCAGATTATTATGATTTGTTTTCTACCTCTTTGAACAGATTATTATTTTTTTTTTCGACCTCTTTGAATAGAAGTGTTAGGTAGAGGTAAACAAACAGTGACAGCTTTAACACCCCTCCATGCAGACGACCCCATCACTGCTATCGCTATCACTCTTATCTCTTCCCATTATCGACACACTCTTCATATCCTTCTTTCTCAATCTTAATGTTATATATTGATTACCCGCTCGCTGCTTGTGGCTTGGATCCATTCTGTTGTTGTGTTTGGATGTAATTTGTTGTTGATGTTGTTGTGGTTGTTGTTGTTGTTGTTGGGGGTGTTTCTGTTGTTGTTGTTGTTGTTGTTGTTCCTAGGACTTGGTGGGGGACACTTGATATTGACTGTACACTACTACCACTACTACAATTACTACTACAACCACTACTACAACCACTACTACAACTACCACACCACCACAACACACCAACACACAGCATCACAACTCAGACCACACTTCTCCCATTCCCACAACCACCCTCACACTAACACCAACACTATACAGAGATTAACAATCCTATTATACCAAGCCATACCATCTCACAGCACACCACTCCACCAACACCAACACCACCACCAAAGAGCTACACAATCAATCCTATCCCACCCCATTACGTCCCCACCACCCCTTCAACAACCAGGAATACCCCCATAATCACCACCCACCCATGCTACACAATTTTATCACACCACACACACACACACACACACACACACACACACACACACACACACACACACACACACACCCACCCCTATCCCACCACACCACCCTATCACACAGCGTCGTACTCCCACACTCCCACCCACACTCTTTTCACACTCCCACCACACTCTTTCCACACTCCCACCACACTCTTTTCACACTCCCACCACACTCTTTCCACACTCCCACCACACTCTTTCCACACTCCCACCACCCACCACACCACCCTATCACACAGCGTCACACCCCCACCACACTCTTTCCACCACACTCCCACCACCACACTCTTTCTTTCCACACTCCTACAACACCAACACCAACACCAGAACCAGGACCAGAGCCAAGCCAATATCAGAGGCCATAAGGCAGCGCCACAAACCTCCCTTTGTGAGCGTCCAACGATCCCACTTCGCCACCACAAAAACATTATCACACCCTCCGTTTTTCCTTTCATTTCCTCTCTGCCGGCCCCGAGCGATACCATCACATTATAATGGGAAAAAGAGGCGGAAAGAGCAAGAGGAAGAAGAAAATGGAGGACGCCTTCCAGGAAATGTGGTCAGAATTTATCAGCGGGAAAATTACTCTCTGATCCGTGTGTATGGATGCTTACTTGTTTTTCTTTTCTTTTTATTGTGTGGGGATGGAGGGGAGGGAGGGGTGCTAGAGGGTGTGGTGGGGTGGGGGGGGGGTAGGGGAGGAACGGAACAAGATGATGCATGCTTCTCTGTTTTAGTGTTTCTTGGTCTTCTGTAATTTTATATTTGGTGTTATTTAAGTTTATACACACACACACATCTACAGTACATGGGTGTATCTTTCTTCACAATTTTTTTATGGGTTTGTGTTTAGTCGTCTCCAGGAAAAGAAGAGTATACTGTATAATTATGTGTTAAGGGGATAGTACAGTGTTGGTAAATCTGGAGCAACTGATTCCTCCAAACTATTTCAAGCAACAGACCACCATTATTTTTCCCAATCTGGTCTTGTTTCCTGGTATACATTGGAGGAATCAAAGTGCTCTAATGTACCAAAAGTATACTCTCCCCTTAAGATGATTGTTTAGACACATATCATATTCTATCTAAACTAGGGACATCACGTGAACAGTTGTATTATCCCCAAAATTAGGTGGTGAAAATAATCATCCTTAGTATTTTCCTCATAAGTTGTTGTCAAAATCACTTACTCTACTCTAAGTTTGAACCACTGGTGTCATGCCCCTTAAATAATTAATTCTGAGGCAGTATCCCATTTTCCACTCGGTAGTGACATAACGCAGAATTCACAAGAGGAATGAATCCATCTCGAAAGCCATACCCGTAATGTACAGTCACGAGCACTAATAAGTATACAGCATTGGTTGGTTTGAAGCTTTGAACAGTCCACCAATTCACCAACGAAGTAATTCCAATGGAGATTTTTATTGTGCATTTATTTACTGTGTCTAGGTATTCGAAGCACACCTGGATACTTATTAGTGCTCGTGACTGTACACCCTCTCAAAAAATAATCTTAGTGACCCTTTGATCTTATTCTCTTAGCAACGATCACTGTTACAGACGGCGTGAGTATATATGTGATTTAGAATACCCAGCAGTGTGGTGTGACGTAATGCATCGTGCTGTAAGGGTGCCCCATATATTTGTTCATTGCCTGTACCTGAAGGAAACGAAAGACTGCATGGCTAGGAACTCTATAGGTGAGAGTAACACACCTGGATTGAGGCACATGATGAATCGTATACATAAGATTGCCTCCACGTGTAGCCTTTAAATGAAGTACCGTACTGGAACTCAAATCTATTTTCGTGTTATATTGTGATCGATAGGAACTTAATTAATGATTGGGCTGTTGACTTTGGTGGAGAAGTTAAAATATTATTGATTCTTTTCAGGTTTATTGGTGTTTGGCATCGTTGTAGCAGGTCGTGTTGCAGGCTGTGTTGCAAGTTGGTATGTCATGTATGTATGTACTGTCCGTGTGTATCTTTCGGGTAGGTATTGCAGGCTGTGTTGCAAGTTGTATGTCTCGTATGTAATGTATTATTCTTTTGTATCTTTCGGGTGAGTGTTGCAGAGAGGTGTTTGTGTTGGTGTTTGTCGTGGTGGTGGTGGTGGTGGTGGTGGTGTTGGTGTTCGTGGTGGTGGTGTTGGTGTTTGTTGATGGTGGTGGTCGTGGTCGTGGTGGTGTTGGTATTTGTCGTGTTGTTGGTGTTGGTGGTAGTGGTGATGGTGTTGGTAGTGGTGTTGGTGTTCGTCGTGGTGTTGGTGGTGGTGTTGTTGTTGGTGGTGGTGGTGTTGATGTTTGTCGTGTTAGTGTTGGTGTTCGTCGTGTTAGTGTTGGTGTTTATCGTGTTGGTCGTGGTGGTGTTGGTGGTGGTGTTGGTGATTGTCGTGTTGGTGGTGGTGGTGGTGGTGGTGGTGGTGGTGGTGGTGGTGGTGTTGGTGTTGGTGTTGGTGTTGATGTTTGTCGTGTTAATGTTGGTGTTTGTCGTGGTGGTGGTGATGGTGGTAGTGTTGGTGGTGGTGGTGGTGGTGGTGGTGGTGTTTGTGTTATTGTTGTTGTTGGTGGTAGTGTTGGTGTTCGTCGTGTTTGTGGTGGTGGTGGTGTGTTGGTGTTTGTGTTTGTCGTATTGTTGTTGGTGGTGGTGGTGTTTGTGGTGGTGGTGGTGATGGTGTTGGTGGTGGTGGTGGTGTTGGTGCTCGTCGTGTTAG
>JAWQEG010009071.1:0-25347 GCA_033782935.1 Petrolisthes cinctipes
GGAGGGGGAGGGGGAGAGGTAAAGAAAAGGAGGTGATGGAGATAAAAGAGTAAGCTAGACAAGAGAGAAGGAGTATGAAGAAAAAGAGAGAAAGAGAGAGAATAATGAGAGAGGTAAATATTATGAGAGAAAGGGAGAGAAGAAATAGGACTAACGAAGAAAAACAGGGAAGGATGCAAAGAAAAGAAGTTATATAAGAGAGAAAGAGAGAGAAAATAATGAGAGAGGTAAATATTATGAGAGAAAGGGGAGAGAAGAAATAGACTAAAGAAGAAAAACAAGGAAGGATACAAAGAAAACAAGTTAGAAATGAGAGAATGAGAGAGAATATAATGAGAGAGGTATATTATGAGAGAAAGTGAGAGAAAGAGAGAGAAAAAAACAGGGAAGGTTACAAAGAAAAGAAGTTAGAAATGAGAGAAAGGAAGAGTCACAAACTACACAGAGGAAAAGGAAAGTACTGTGATGGGTAACTACAGACACTTTCCTTCCATCGTTGCAAAAAAACATCAATATCATATCAAAATATAATCATACATCACCTTACGTCAACTCAACCCCCTCAGTTATTATTATGAGGTGCTGCAAAATCATACACGTGTTGTTCTTTATTGCCAAGATATTTTTTACTACGATGGAAGGAAAGTATTGGTGGATATTATTATTATTATTATTATTATTATTATTATTATTATTATTATTATTATTATTATTATTATTATTATTATTATTATTATTATGAGGTGCTGCAAAATCATACACGTGTTGTTCTTTATTGCCAAGATATTTTTTTTTACTACGATGGAAGGAAAGTGTTTGGTGGATATTATTATTATTATTATTATTACTATTATGAGGTGCTGCAAAATCATACACGTGTTGTTCCTCATTGCCAAGATATTTTTTACTACGATGGAAGGAAAGTGTCGTCGGTGGATATTTGATTGTGGCTGTACATATATATATATCTAGCATTTAACTGTATAAATAACCCTTCAAGTAAACATACAGATGGTTGAAATATGTTAAAACTTATTGCACCTGAGAGGCCATAACGAAAAGAGAGATAAAGAACCCACCCGATTTGTTTGACTCTTCCCCAACAACCACACATTATATAGATCAGTCTTCGTAATATTTTAAGTACACGACTATACACACAGACGTCATCATAATATACTATACACAGTTCAGTAACCACCATCCATCCATATTATACACAGTCATTTTTCTCTTCGTTGTCAACAGAGATTTTTCGTCATAAATCATTACACTTTCTAGGCTTTTTTTTTTTTTTTCGTTTGAGGGAGAACAAACTGAATGTGTATATAATATCCTGTATATATATCCAGACAGACGACACCCCTCTCTCTCTCTCACACACACACACATATATATACACCACACACAGCCCCTCTCTCTCTTTCAAACACACACACACACACACACAGTCCCTCTCCCCTCTCTCTCTCTCTCTCTCTCTCTCTCTCTCTCTCTCTCTCTCTCTCTCTCTCTCTCTCAAAACACACACACACACACAGTCACTCTCTCTCTCTCTCAACACACACAAAACACACACACACACAGTCCCCCTCTCTTCTCTCTCTCTCTCTCTCTCTCTCTCTCTCTCCTCTCTCTCTCTCTCTCTCTCTCTCTCTCAAATACACACTCACACACACAGTCCCTCTCTCTCTCTCTCTCTCTCTCTCTCTCTCTCTCTCTCTCTCTCTCTCAAACACACACAGTCCCCCTCTCTCTCTCTCTCTCTCTCTCTCTCTCTCTCTCTCTCTCTCTCTCTCTCTCTCTCTCTCTCTCTCTCAAATACACACTCACACACACACAGTCCTCTCTCTCTCTCTCTCTCTCTCTCTCTCTCTCTCTCTCTCTCTCTCTCTCTCACACACAGTCCTTTCTCTCTCTCTCTCTCTCTCTCTCTCTCTCTCTCTCTCTCTCTCTCTCTATCTATCTATCTATCTATCTATCTCTCTCTCTCTCTCTCTCTCTCTCTCTCTCTCTCTCTCTCTCTCTCTCTCTCTCTCAAACACACACTTATGGCCACAACAATTCGTTCGTACACACGCTTTTCCTTTCGAGGATTTATAACACATAGAGAAAATGTAAGACTACGTAACTACAACACAACATTATTATTATCATTAGGTTTGTTGTTTTGCAGTCACTGAGTCACTTGGTAGACCATTCATTGCAGTACTTCCAGGATAGTTACCACTCTTTCCAAATAGCCTGCATGTAAAAATTCTTGTGGCCAGCTGTACACCTGAGCTCATAAATTCGTGACCACGTACTTAGATGTTTATGCTATTTGAGCTGGTAACATTTATTTGAGCTGGTAACATTTATTAGAGTAGGTGGAACATACAGTAGTAGAGAGACATGATACAATCTTTCACCTACAATGACACTTTCCCCACTCAGTGTTACCAGCTCAGATGACATAAACATCTAAGTACAGTTGGACACATGAATGGGTGGTACAGCCCAAGTGAAAGATGGTCAATTTCTCCCAATATCAAGTTCCTTAGTGCCAAATAGGAGACATCAGGGGCAGAAGTCAGTATTGAGGATGGTAATAAAAAAGCAAGTACTTGATAATAGACACTGGTTACTCAAGTGGGACAAGTATCTTTCACCTGGGCTGTACCACCAATTCATGTGACCAACTGTACGTGGTCGCGAATTTACGAGCTCGAGTGTACATTGCCTACGTGTTTGTGACTGTATACTGTATGTGACAAGAAAAGAGAAGAGAGTAACTACAATTTCCTTGGAGGGAGGTGTACTTCAGTAGTGACGTGACATCACCAAATGTTCATCACGAAATTCTAAACGTTTGTGTAATTAAAGTATTTGTTGATCTTGGGCTGTTCTTATACGTAAATCCTCGGTTTCCTCTGCGTCACAAAATCTCCAGGAATTAATATTTTTTTCCCACGCAGGACCGCAAAAAAATAAATAATAATAAATAGGCCTATATAAATAAATAAAAACAAATATAAAATAAGAAAATAAATATACTGCTAAACATTGTAAGGAAACAACAACACTAACTCATGGAATATTAATAAAAAAGATTTAAGGGGGAAGTTTTGTGTTGGTTAATCTGGAGCAACTGATTCCTCCAAACTATTCCAGACAACAGGCCACCATTAGTTTTGTTCATATGGTCCTGTTTCCTGACATACTTTGGAGGAATCAATCTGCACCAATATAACAAAGTGATCCTGTGATGTAGTCAGAAAAATTGGAGATAAAAATAAGTCCTTCAAATATTGCCACGGCACACACACACACACATAACTACCCTATTCCTATCTCTCTTTCATTCTCTCTCTCTCTCTCTCTCTCTCCACACACAGACACACCTATATATGGAAGGAGCTTGTTTCGTGGCATGGTCAGGAGGAATCAGAAGCCATCATCAATTTTCATACACAATCACAGGGTCCTAGATAGTGTGTGTAGGCCTATACCTGCCTGTAAGGGGGTTAGTTAGCACATCTCCCTTCCACCCACGCTTTTGAATTAGCAAGAACGTTAAGACGGTTAAAGCCGTTAATCTCATTGAATATGAAAAGGTAATTTGAAAAGGGAAGCTGGCGTAACCCCGGTACTTATTATACGCTCAAAGAGAGAGAGAGAGAGAGAGAGGAGAGAGAGAGAGAGAGAGAGAATGGGTACAGTGACTGAGCAAAATAATACTGAAGGGAACCAAGTGTAATTCCTTAACCACGATGACACACACACACACACACACACACATTAGATCCAAGTCTTTCATTGACTATTCTAATGACCTTGGATGAGTGTGTATGTGTGTCCAGTATGTGTGTGTGTGTGTGTGTGTGTGTGTGCGTTTTGAGTTGGTGTGTGTGTGTGTGTGAGTGTGTGTGTGTGTTGCTACTTAAGGACCCTGTGATCGTGTGTAAAAACTGGAGGCTTCTGATTCCTCCTGGCCACACCATGAAACAAGCTCCTTCCATATAGGTGATGTTTCGTGGCAATATTTGAAGGACTCGTATAACTCCAATTTTCTGACTACATCACAGGGTCCCTTAAGGGGGTGCGGGAGTAGGGGGACAGGCTTGGGGGGGACTGGGGGTGGGGGGTGCGGGAATAGGGGGACACATGGAGGTAGTATACTACCTCCATGGGGGACACACTTTGGGGTGGGTAGAAAGCCTGTCCCATATTCCCGCACCCCCCCAAGCCTGTCCCCCTACTCCTGCACCCCCCAAACCCCCCCCCCCCCCCAAGCCTGTCCCCCTATTCCCGCACCCCCTTATGGAAACACTTTCTTATGGGTAAATTTGAGGACTACTGATTTCTCCCAACTATTACCAGGAACAGACCACATGAATCAAGGGATCTGTTTCGTTGCTTTGTTTAGAGGAATACGTAAACTCCATTATTCCTCCCAATAATAATAATAATAGACCCCGTTAAAAACCTGAACACCAGCTGTTACCATTATCATAACACTATCCGGTTTGACATTCGTGGTGACAACAACAACAACAACAACAATAAGACACTCCATATATAATTGGCACTAACGGTATGTATCCAATTAACGAGGAGTGACAATTAAAACACGGATACTAAAGTCTTATATAACGCAGATAGCAACGATAAGAAGGTTATTTGGCGCCACAAAACAATAACAATTTATGCTAGTATTTACATAACACACATTGTCTCTCTACTTCCTTTACCCCCCCCCCAAAAAAAAAGTCTGATTGAAATGATATATAATTGTAACAACACAGTCCAGACAATTATAATGAAAGAAATCTGTTGCCAGCGAACATCACATTTATTTACTTCTGACTTTAGCCTACATAACATACCAACAAATTGTCTGTCTCATTCATCCACTCCTAAGAGACTTACTTGGTGATAGGAACCTTGTTATACGGTTTTAATGTAACATCTAAGAGAACAAAAGACTGTTTTTATAACCCTTAATCCTTGGACGATGGGGATTTTCCTGTATTATTAAAATTGTCTATGTCAATTGGTTTAACTTTAATTTGTTAGCCATATGCATCATTTTAAGGGTTAGTCTATCTGAAAAATATCTTTAAAATTTGCATGAAAGTATTGTAGTGCTTAAAATAGTTTGGTGTAGAATGACAATAAAAATACAATCAGTTAATTTCTTAAGGGGTTTATAGCCTCTTGACATGCACCGCACCATTTAGTGTCCAAGAAACATTCCTGACATTCAAAGGTTAAATAAGATATATTCATCAACAAGAAATGATGTCAGAGATAATGAGGTCAGTCCAACATGAGACGACAAATGAGAACATCAATTAAAGAGGTTAAGAAGATGTGGGCGAAATGAAGGATACCGATTCTTCCAAATTAGGCAGACCACTGTCCACACCAGGAGTTAATTAATGGAAGACGGGATATTCTGTGACCCTAAGTCTATTATAAAGATGGAGATAAAGGGTAAGGAATGGAGACATAAGCGAGAAAGGAGGACAGATGATGGGGGAAAGAGAAAGAGGAGGTCGAGGATACAGGAGGCGAGAGAGGAATGCAAGGAAGGGCGATGAATTTAGAAACACGAAGAGATGAAACATGAGAGGAGGAGACAAGAAGAAGTGGGACGAGATATGAAAAGACCGAGACGAATAGAAAGAGGAAAGAAAGATGGAGGGAAAGGTGTATAGTTATAAGGATGGAGAGAAAATTAGGCGATGCAATAAGGAAGAGGACAAGGACAAGACAACAATAACAGCCTAGTGAAAAGGAAGGGGAGCAGGGGGGAGGAGGAGGTCACATGAGGAGGAAGAGGAGGAGGAATGTTACAGCAGGATATAATAATAATTGTTAGCGAAGGCGACAAAAAGTTATATAATAAGTTAGTTAGTTCTCTCCTACTCCATCCTGGCTATTGCTGCCTATTTGTTCAGACACTCAGACTCAGACAGTGTACCACCAGACATAGCAGTGGGAGGGTGTCCGTCGCTCCTTTCTCGTCTCGCCCCACACACGTACACACACCTCTCTACATTGTTCCCTGTTTCTCGTCTTCTGTGCTCTCCACGTCTTCCCAGTGAACTGATAATGGGAGTTGAGGATGTATATATAGTTCTCGTGTTAGTGATAAACGAGTGAACTTTGTGTGAGTAGAAGCTAAAATGAAGAAACGTGAGTGAAGTGAAGGCAGAGAGGGGAAAGTGAAAACGCCATTCTGAGTATTCAAGCTGGCAATATTATGCAACTTTGAGCTTAACTCCTATATAGCTATAATAGTGCAACGATGACGGTAGGGAGATTGATGTGATGGTTAGGATAGAACATTATACCTTACCTACAATTAGTACCAGTGCTATAAGCTGTATTCTAGTATGGTGTATTCAGCAAATGATGATTTCTTTGAACTCATGCTTTTTTAAAAATAAGCTTAGGTCCTGCAGTGGATTTAGTTTGTTAATTTATTTGTTATTTTGATGTAGACCACACTATAGTCACACATTCACTCAGAATTAGCTGTAACCAAGATACGGTAGTTAAACAGATACGGGAATCTTAGACTGTCAGTCTTTGTAGTATCTTTCATTGTAATATATCACTTTAAAGTATTTAAAGAAAAGTGTAATTAAAAAATTACATGTTAAAATTTAATATTTATTGAGGGGATGTAGATTGTACCTAAGAAATGGAAATGAGTGCAGTCGTTCACAACAATAATTACCTATTTTTTGTTTACAGTTTGGTTCGACAGTGTTCTATAATATTTGAGATATAATTATCAAGCTGTAGTGCCGAGCTTGAATGTTATTTGCTTAGTTCCTTGAGGGCATAATTCTTGTGACATACACGTTAATTTTACCTTTTAACATTATTCATGTGTGTGGAGGCTTGGTACTGGCTGCGTCCTTGCATGACGAGTAGCCTAATAAGTGATTCAAATGCCGAAGAAGGTGTGATCCAGTTAGGAATGTTGGAGATACAGGTATAACTTCTCACTATATTATATGCTGTGCCGTGTATGGTAAGAATGTATAATCGAAGAGGTTTTCCATACGGGCCTTGCACAAATTTGCCAAAATCTCTGCCTAGCATCATAGATTATTTTCAACTTCGGGAAAAACGTATTTTTATCTAGTTTGCAGATATTATTGGGATGGTTCCTATTTCGTTTACCTCTACTGTACTTCCTACAGATCAGTTCCTCAAAATTAACATGGCAATTCTAGCGTCATTTTTTAAATTCTTAGTATGGTAATGCGAAAGTTGCACAAACCATAAGCATTTCTCTAATAGTCATCATTATCAGAACATTGTAAATTATTTTATGAATCCGTACTCCAGCATGTTCTCCCTCTCACCCTTAACCATATGACACCATTCAGTTTATAGTATTAATGATATGGTTAAAGATCTGAATACTCTACACGGTCTATGAGAGTGACACGTTTCTTTCAAATAATCCGAATATTTTTATACTGGCAGAAATTCCATCGGAATCAAAGAATAGTATCTTTGAGGTGACAGCATTTTCCTCCTTCACCACCCAGAAAGTTGCACCAACACTCAGCCACCACACAAACCATGAAAGTGTGTGTGTCTGTGTGTAGCGTGACCTGACAAAAACACACCACAAGCATTATTGTTGCTAAAGCTAGACCAGTGAAGAGGAAATACACAGATATTCTCAGGAACACACATTTTCTGTAAAAACAATTGCATAGTTTGCTGATGTTTTTTAACAAGTCGAGATGAAAAATACCGTCGTGAAGTTGAAAAATGCATGTCAGCATACCACATTGAATTGTTTTGTAATTATACTGGTAAGAGATTTGCTTTGGGATGCATGAATGCGAATTTAGAAAGAAACAGCTAACAGTTTATGTCACTATATGAGACAGGAAGTAAGCGATTCTAAGAGCTGGTTGTGTAAGAAAACCTTGTGCAAACAAATAGTAACAGAGGTAGCCTACTATTTGTTTTGAAGATGTTCTCGGTCCTATTAATATTAAAATGCGGGAGAGGAGTAGCCTTTTTTTATGCTGAATATTATATTAATGAATATCACAACACTATAACGGTGTACATCTTTCTTTCATGGGAGCAAAAAACATTCTCGTGTGGTTCTTTAAATGAGTTTTAGGCCTATTCGGATGATTAGAATCGATATACCGGTAGGTCTTTGTGAGTGTTGGTCATTAACACGGAGTAAATAAATATAGCACGAAATTGTAGGCTAAGCACAAAAAAAAAAAAAAAAAATACTGGCAAACACTTGTATACTTCTGTAGCAAATAAAAAGAAAAAGCGAACAACTCAAAAGCAAATATATTTAATGAGTAGAAAATTAATATATACCTATAAATATTGCAGGTTACAAGTGAAAACGTAAGAATGGGATAGTTTAGAAATTGAAAATTGTAAGGTCGCACAAAATGACAGTGAACTTTACACAAACGAGATCCTACGAAAGCACGAACAGAAAATTGCATAGCAGAGATCTGAAATGATATCCTACTAGATACGTTAATCTTGAAAGTGAAAAACTACAAAATAACTACGAGTACTACAAAGCAACAAATAAGTGAAAAAAAAAATGAAAATAATTTGAAAAATATTTGGAATTAATTAGTGAAGAGAAAAAACAAAACAACAAAAATACTAATGATTGGTAACTTGAATGTTTGCCTTTGCTAAAATATCAGGCAAACAAACACAATTTCCAATGACGACTCAGCATTGAAGATTGGAGAAAATAATAGAATACAAAACAAAGTGCTAAGCTAAATGGCTTTTCCATGGCACTGCCAATCGAGGGCCAGCAAGGTGCCAGGCCTCAGCAGTGCCAAAGGGAGATGAAAACGACCCACTAGCACTGCAGGAAGCGGCCATAATAAGCCAGCTAGCCTAGTTCTCAAGCCAGTCGTCTGTTTCCGATAGCTGGGGGCCTTCTTCAACAACCTCTCCCCTCCCACCCCCCCAAACACACTCCTCCCTCTGCACACACACACACACACACACACACACACACCAGCCTGCTACTCCCTCCCTCCCCTTCCCCACCCCCTAAACACACTCCTCCCTCTGCAACACACACACAACACCAGCCTGCTACTCCTTCCCTCCCTCCCCTTCCCATCCCAGCACAGCACTTTACTCCACCGACTGACAGACAATACAGAGGTAGGTTGAGTCAATACGCAACTTTGTATGTTACGCAAATGGTTGTTAGTTGTATGCATATTTAGCTGTTTGCTTTTTTACCTTCAGTCATTTATTTATATGCAGTTATTATTGTGTTATATATATATATACAGGTTTTCTCCCACCAGGTTGGTCAGCCTTTATGGGTATTTTATTCATAGTAAGAAATGCTCGTAGGTAAAAAAAAGTTGGGTGCATGGAAAGCTTCGAGATTGTTATTTCCTACACGGTACTGGTAGCTATGTATAGTATCTTTAAGATTTGGGTTATCAAACTTTATTTTTGCACTCTTTTATAAGCTCAAGGATAAAAGTGTTTACTTTATTTCTAATTTTAAGCTTATGATATGAAAATATTTGTCAGATGTCCTTGTTGGTTTTCTGTAATTATAGGTAGGCCTACTTAAGAGTCCAGCTCCACCTTTGTTGGCATGTATGCTCATGCTCAGTATATTGGTCCATACTATGTACACAAATATTTATGCTTTATGTCAGCATCAATGCATACAGTATGTAAAGTTTCAACCCACCTTGATTTCACTGACCACTCCCCACACCTGTTTTAAGGTCCTACCACCCATTCCAAGCTGACATCAAGGCCTTCACACATCCATAGCAAGGCCCCACACACCCACATCGAGGCCCTCAACCTATTGTTTTGCCATAGCAGGAAGGAAACATGATGCATGTTCTGAGACGAGTCTGTTATTTATGCAAGGTAGAGTCCATTTTCTGGACGTGTTTCGGGGTCGCATAGCCTAGCATACAATGTTTCTGTTTATAATAGTTTCGTGGACGTAAAGTAGTTATCTCCGTACCATGTTTGTTTACACTCACCTTTTAGTTAGACTAGACTACTTGTAAACACTAGTGAAACATGACCCAACCTAACACAAATTTGATCTGAGTTGGGTCACCGCTAATTCTTTCAAGTTTCAACTGGTAGTTATGGTAGTCAATAGGATAGATAACATTGCAATCTACCAATGCACAGTGCAATACGTATGAAGCCTAGGTGGCTGTGCCAAACTAAGATGTAGAGAGTGATTTACAAGTCTATATCGGGAAGAAGTGTGTGGTGTGTGGAGCAGGTCATTTGTTAGGTTACAGTATATATTTTCACATGTAAAACAGGTACAAATACTTCCAAAATAACACAGCGGTACCGTCAGCTGAAATTCCGGTCTGTTGGTAATGATATATGGAGGGAAAAAGGTTGGTGTCAAGCATTCACTGGGGTGTGAGTGAAAGCAAGGGCGGGTTAACGTTAAGGGGTGGAGGATGGGTGAGCTAGCTACTGCATTGGGGGAGGGGGAATCAGGGGGAAGGGTGTGGATGGGGGGGTGGAGGGTAGGGATGTGGAATGGAAGGTATAAACAAATGTGAGGCGGTGGGCTTGGGTAGTGGAAGTTATAGGAAAGGTTGATAGTGAACGGAGAGTGGATGTTTTGAGCCGTTTAGCCTACACACGAGCCACTGTGGCGCGACGAATTGACATGACACAGTCGCTGATACACGCGACTGGGGCACTAGAGAGTAAGTAGCCTATGTGAATAAAATGAATTGAGTTGTGTCATTAAATAGCGACACAGAATGCAGCCTTGGGGGAATAGAGGGATGAGAGAGTGAGGGAGGAGGGGGTGGAGGATCGAAGTGGTGGCGGTGAGAGGTGCATAAGGAAGGTTGCAGGTGGTGAGAGTAAAGGAAAAATTGTGGAATAGCCTAATAAACGGACGAACTTGGGTAGGTGTTGGGGAGGGAGGTGTGGGATGTGTTTGGGGTGAAGATGACATGATGTGATACCTAATCTCTCCCTTCCTCCCACATGACACTCTTCACATGTCTCCTTTAGATACCGTTACCTCTCTTGATGATACTTTATTTTAAAACCATTTAATCCTGGACAATAAGGGGAGGGGTGCCTGTGACATACCAAATCGCCTGGTGTTAGTCTGAATATATTATCCAAGACGCAAGCCGATGTTTGCAAGAAAAAAGCCTTTAACCTTTGATCGTTGAGTGCTTCCATGCAACAAAAATAATTAATATGATGTTAGCCTAGCCTATACTCAAATGCTACGGTACGGTACTCTTATAAGTTAATGTAGGCTATAAAGGTTAACAGGCCACTTATAGACCATTTCTGCATTAAGGTATAATTATGGAGGCAAACAATGTACCAGCGTTACTGTGTTGGTAATAATACACGATACAATAGAGGCATATGTATTTTGGTAATAACCGTAACGGCGTAGCGGTAACGAATTCACTCTCAGACGAGACTTGGGATTTTTAAATGCACGCTTGGGAAATGTTAATATTTTTTGTTGCGTGATTCATTTCCCATAAGTTGCTTCATATTTTATTTGCACAAACTCTAGGGTAACTGTACTTGAAATGTAGTTAAAATCGAGGAAATGGCTTGGTTTGTGGTACAGTACCGGTAGCCTATTCGTCTGTTTTTATAAGTCTACTGCTGGACTACTAGTAGGCTACAGTGAATAGCCTAGTCAAAGCATCTCAAACGTTCTCACTATAGACTCATATATGGGTGATGTACCGTTCTAAAGGCTAATCTAAGACCAGTACTCCACCACAACCCACACTATTACATATTATTAGACTCGACTTATGTTCGTGACTGTACTTGTAGCGTGACCGGTAACCGCTAGGTAGCGTCGGGGTCACGGTAGGTAGTAGTTAGGTGGGTGATTGTTGCATAGCCAAGCCTGCACGGTTGATTGACTGACATATACAAATGGTAACCAGGAGTGGGGAAGCAGGTACATTTAATGATTGACTTCCAAACTCAGCTACTCTCCTTGTGTGATGAGGGAATGTTAATATGGTAGTGTGACCTGTTACCGTTATCTGCCCAGGATTTTTTTTTCAAACAATAATGGTTAGATTGGACTAATTGGATATGTACAAAGTAATTGGGTATGTTAAAAAGTATGTGTCAGTTCGTCACAGTGAATACCACACGGTATGTCTTGTCAGACCACAATTATTGACGAAAGTATCTATCAGTCAGTCCCTCACGCAATCTGTAGATCGGTACAGTAGTGTTTTCTTGTCAAACTGATGATAGGCTATGAAATCCGAAAACCCTATCTCAGTTACTACTCTCGATGGTAATAATTCGGGTGTTAATAATGAGGCTCGAATGACTATGAATTCGGGGGATAAAATATTACAAGAATAAACTTATACTGCTAGTGATAGGGACATTTAGGACTGAAAGGAGTTTATTGTGCCAACTGTACCGTGACGTACCGGTACAACCGCTAGATTAATTGTGTAGGCGGCCCCGGTTGGGAGTGAACGTTAATGGGAACATAACATCTGGAGGTAGAGTGATATGCACCGGAAAAGGTACGGCACAGTAATACAGAGAAGGAAGAACAAAAGTTCAACGATAAACTAGAAAGGGATGGATAGCTTCTGACCGAAAGTAGCCTATGATAATATCATCTGAAGCAAGACCAATAGAACACTAGTCTATTGGTCTTGATCTGAAGTAGGCTACCGTATTGACTAATGTATGTCTGCAGATATTATAGGCTTTGGTGTACCCTGTTGCGGTGTCCTGGTAGTTAATAATTATGAGGTCTCAGAGAAATGTGTAATAAACAAATCTAGAAATGTGAATGGTTATGAATGTGGTATTGTCAGGAACCGCAACAAAGGATTTAAGTTGAAGACAGGAGGGAGGATCTGCGAACCCCACGTCCCTATTTAGACCTGGAGCAGTTGAAAGATGATCCCAACGTAGGCAAGCTGTTGCATCTCCTCAGTGTAGGTGATCCATTTTCACCCCACCGTGCAGATACATACCAGTTCATAAGTACATAGACAACCTTGTATAATACCGTAGCTACTTATTAGTTGGTGGCACAGTTAATGCTGTAAAAGTAACACCCCGTCCACTCGGTGAGAGAGTGAGAGAGAGATTGGACAACCTCCATGTTAACTCAGCAAATTTTTTACTCGTATTTGCTTAACTCTTCTCACGTTCGTATAACGATCAGTGACTTGCTGCAGATAACACCAGTCAGTTAATTATTCTTCACATATTGTGGAACGTTTTATATATTTTTAATTCCATGCTCAGGTGTTACTAGGCTTAACAAAGATAGGATACAGCAATCATTATGACATAAGATTGTTCCACGTATAGAAAACTAACTCTTTCTCTCTCTCTCCCTCTCTCTCTCTCTGACTAATCTTTGTTTACATCACACACAGTGGGAGATGGGTCATCCTCTCCCCCCTTCCCCACCTAGAGGAGGGACCAGTTAGTTGCGTCACATGTCGTAATGGTCACTCCCTCCGCCTCGCATTACACAAACGCAGTAAGGTGTGAATAATGTGTGTGTGTGTGTGTGTGTGTGTGGCCAGAGCTGTGTTGCCTAAATAACGCAGTAAGATGTGAATAACGTGTGTGTATGTGTGTGTTGCCTAAGTAGCGAGGGTGCTATAGTTGAGTTGCGTTACTTTGATATTAACGGAAGTTGTTGCGTTACGGTAGGCTACTTTAGGTGTATAGAGTTGGGATATTACTGTACTTGGAAATAGCTAACTATATATATATATATTAATGTGATAATGCTCTTTTTAAAAGTTAATATGCTCTTTCTTGACGTTCTTAATAATTTAATTTGCTCTTTTTTAATGTTCTATCTTTTAATTTAATACCGTATACATAATGGTCGTGAAGAGGAAGTTTAGTATATCATTGCTGTCATTCGTTCTACCGCCCGACAAGAAATTAAATAATACCTTTAGAGAATATTTGACTGAGCACAAGATAACTTTGCTTCACTCCTCTCTCTTTCACACACACACACCAAGCGAGGGAGAAAAATGCAATATCACACCAGAGCCAACTTCTCCAGTGTTATTCCACTTTCTAACCAAAGAGGGAAGACCAATTTGTTCAGGCCGTTGAAAATACGAATGTAATCGGTACCTTATTCATACCCCTTGGACGCAGTGTTACCTTAGTGTGGTATGTGATGTGGTAACCGTGTTGGTAATACTGCAACTTGATAGGCTACATTCACAGAAGATTGGAAGTACAGTCACGAGCACTGATAGGTATTCAGGTGTGCTTCAAATACCTACAATAGAGACAGTAAATAAATACACATTAAGTTCTCAATTGGAATTCGTTCGTTGGTGAATTGGACTGTTCAAAGCTTCAACCCCAAGCTGCATACTTATTAGTGCTCGTGATTGTACAGTACCTAGCCTATACCCAAAGGACATTGTGGTCACAGAATCTCCTGTTTTCAGCTTAACTGTTATTAAAGGACCCGTGAATTTACCGGCAAATTGGACACTGCTGAGAGGTTGCTGAGGAATAGCCTATGCTGCTCTCTCTCTCTCTCTCTCTCTCTCTCTCTCTCTCTCTCTCTCTCTCTCTCTTCTTTGTAAATGTATATAAGGGAAGATATTTAACATTATATCATCGTCGTGTGGGATGTTATGATATTAAAAATTACGGAATATTTTATTATATAAGGTAGTTATTACACCCTGCACGTTTTCACATTCACGGAAAATTACAAATTGAGTAAAAGAAAAGTAAGTATATTCTCGTATTTTCAATTTCATTTTGATTCTGGTAATGGTCGTCCTGTATTTTCCACTGTATTAAAGTATTCAATTGTATAATGTTCTTGCACAATTAACCTAAACCAATTACAATAACTTACAAACATTCTAGTGTTTTCAACGGGTTTCCACTTTTCTCGTTAATGTTTGGTGTATTATTTCACAATTTTCTACTATACATAGGCTGCTTCCCCTTATAATAATAATAACAATAATAATAATAATAATAATAATAATAATCAGGGGTCATATGTGTGTCGTCTCATCATCATCATTTCATCATCATATCATCATCCTCATTATGCGTGTCGTCTCATTATCTAACCAGATTTTGGCATTATTTTCTGGAATCCCACTGACCGAGTCACCAGTGGATGGAAAAACAATCTGTAGACCCCAAGGCATCATAGCCCAAGCAATGCAGTAGTAGTAGTAGTAGTAGTAGTAGTAGTAGTAGTGTATTCCCCATAGCCTAAAATCTCTTAAATACTTTTGGTACATTTGGAGCGCCTTGATTCCAACAAACTATGCCAGGAAACAAGGACCAGATTAACAAAAATAACGATCCTCTGTTGCTTGGAATAAGTTTCTTTTTGGGAATCAGTTGCTCCACATTTATCAACACTGTACCATACTAGGCTATCCCCTTCATTTAATTAAGACTTAAACCTGGTATCTTAACAACACAACTGGAGTAGGCTAGCCGGCGTGATCACAAATACAATTAATTAATATAATACCATAGCGTAGTGCATTTATCTCTCATCTGGAGTTGTTTCTCATCTCAAGATAGGCTGTGATTATGTGTGAGTGTTCAACAAGTCGGACGGAATCTTGACAAATTTAAAATGATTTGTTTGGGTTATTACTGTGTTCGTGAGAGGCAGAAAATTGTTGCTTGTTTAGGCTAATTGATTATGTGTGTGTGTGTGTGTGTTGTTGTTGTTATTGTTGTTAGGCTGCGCTTGTTGTGCTTTTGCGTGCTTGTAGCCTATGTGAATGTGTTCCTACCTCGTATTATCCGAAGTTAAGGGAGTTTGGTTGTTGACGAAGTGGAGGTCTCTGATTACTCCGAGCTGCCCCACAAAACATATCACCAATATTATACTGAGTGTAGACTGTTTCTTGGAACAGTTTTGTACACTAATCAGTAGCCTCAAATTCACTGACTTATTAATGAGAGCGTCCGTATTATGTTTGTATAACTTGTGTGAATATGTGTGTGTTTCCGCGTATCATATGTGTAGGCTATATAGAATCATTTGTATGTATATGTAGGCTATGTGTGCACGGATCGGTATAAATGGCTACACACACACACACACACACACACACACACACACACACACACACACCTCATTAGAAACAATGATTAAAGTTTATTACCTACAAGAACCATCAAGCTGTCAGCCAGATTGCCCTTCACGAGTGAGTTAATGCGGTCTGATCTCTTTACACACACTCACACACAAACACACACACACACTATACTATCCATCTTGCTTTAGTGGTGTAAGCTGATGATACCAACTTGGGTTATACTTTCCCCGCCTGTCAGCCAGTGTTGTCGTTATCATTTATTTCATTGAATTGACAGATGGATGGATACTTTTTGAGAGCTGTCGATACTGTTGTCTCACTTTCATTCACTGGGTTTTGACGATCCTTCGGTTTTGAGTTGCCATTTTCGTATTAACAGCTGGATAGCCTATTTTGAAAACTATCGATACCGTAGCCTAGCTTTCATTCACTGGGATTTGATGTCCCTTCGAGTTTGTGTTACCAATATACAGCTGTTCAGATCCATTCCTAAGAAAATGTTAATACTTGCCTTCGTTTTACTGTATATTTATCCTTTTCTAGCTGCATAACTTGGGCCATTTTTTGTTCTACATTCAACATGAACCGTAAACTTGAGTACGTACGGTTACTTGTTACGTATAAGTGTTTGTCTAGTTGGGTAGCTTATAGTTCCTCAGGGGCATTTTGATGGCGAGGACAGATAGCGTAGCCTACATCTTCTCCCTTAGGCTATGTTGATGTGAATCTTCTTCCATTATTCTCTTTATTTGTATCGTAGCATCTCCAGTTTACCTTTGTACTGCAGGCGTCATGGAGGTATAATTATATATATATATTTGACGTGTGGGTGTATTATTAAAATGTAATGAGTTGGAGGACGCCGGAGTGGGAACAGTTCACACCTTCAAATACTGAGTGATCTCTTAGGTATGTTTGTTAATGTTCGACGAAAATATGCAGGTGGGAAAATGTATATAATGACCGTGAGAGTGTTCAGGCAGGTAACCACCAAGGTCTTCACTCTCCAGATATTATTTTACTTTTTTTTTTTCTTGCGCAGAAGGGATCGAGTGTCAAGTACTGCACATTGGCTGGCAAACTTTACGAAGCCTTTATCTAGTTGGCTACATAGGCTATATAGTCTGTAATGATAACTATTGAGTACGGTGACTGGAGGAGGTAGGAAACAGTGATAACTATTGAGTACGGTGACTGGAGGAGGTAGGCAACAGTAATTTATTCATTTATGACAACAGAGAACCACTACCAATAAAGAAGTAGGCACCTTAGTAGGTTAACAATATTCAAAGTCCTGCTTGGCTGACTAGTCGTACCTGTGAGCACTGCCTCCACTCACCAGAAATAATAAAAACTCTATAACGGCAAAGAGTTAGTTTTGGGAGGAAGGGAAGTTGTTCTGCGACCTCCACGTACCCTTGAAGCCAAGTAACAAGTGGAGAAGAATCCATACGTAGGTCGTCTGTCAAACCCGGTTCCCGCCATTAATAATATCAGCTGGGAGATTGGCCGGAGAGAGAGAAGGTTTGAAACGAAACATCAATCATCCGTAGTAATGGAACTTTAAAGAACTTATTTTGGAAAAGAAATAGTTTGTGTTTATCGTATTGGATGGGAAAATATGTTATAATACCTTCTCATTCCCTGCCCTTAAAAAAATATGGAAATTGAAAGTGATCAAGTGGGTAATAACAAGAACCAACGATATGGCAAGACGGACGTGATGCGCCAAGACCCGCTATTTTAAAACTGCCACGTTGTCTTTTAGAATCTTCTTTTATTTACATGGTATTTAATCCCCTTTTTGTGTCTTATGAATCCAGACTCGTGTTTGGTGACGTGGAGAAGGGTTTGGAGGGGAAATAGAGATAGTGGTTTGGCTGAGGGTACAAGTGGAGTTAAATGTATGTGTGAAATGGGTAGTTGGTAACACATCACCCCAAGGATAACAACTTTCCCTTCCTACTGTCGTGGTTGTCGGACGCCGCCAGGGGGCCGTAGGGTAGGTAGGCAGGGGGAAGGGAGAAGAATGGGATAGTGAAGGAGGTAAAGGGTAGGAAGTGGAGGGGGAAGGGAGGGGTGGTAATGACGAGGGATAGATAGGCGGAGTAATCTAGTCAGGTAAGAAGAGGAGGGGAGGGAAGGAGGAGGAGGAAAATCTCAGCTAAAATGCATAGGAGTAAAAGGGATAGGCTAGCGAGGGAGGAGGAATGAGAAGGGCAAGGGAGTGGAGGAGGGATGGGAAGAGGAAAATAGTAGCCAGAATGCAGGAGAGAGAGAGGTCAAGGGATGGCAAGAGAATTATTTGAATGTGATAATGAGGAAGGGAGGTGAGAGAGGGAAAGAGAAGGATACGTGATCGAAAGTAAGAACATGGGAAAGGAGAATTGGAAACAAGAAAACAAAAGGAAAGAATGTCAAACCTAAGAGGGTAAATGAAAAAAGGATGAGTGAGGGGAAGAGAAACGGATTGGAGAAAAAGGAAATGAAAGGTGAAGAAAAAATAGATAATGTATATACTCTTGGGGAGAAAGGAAGGGTAGACAGCCAGATAGGATTACATTTATTTCTCTCCCACAGAATTGAAGAGTTAGTTAGGCCTATGTAAGGTGTAGTAACTAGTATTTAAATAGGAAATATGACCTCCCAGTCTTAACATGTCATCTTAATTATATCGTGTTTATGAATGAAGTTGTAAGACTGGAATGACGAGGGGCTTATCGTGTGTGTGTATGTATGTATGTTTTCTCCTACACATAAAGCTATAATTTAATGAGGGCTGGATCCTGTCTGCAACAGCAACAGCAGCTCATATAAGGGAGAATAAAATGGCGAATATAATATAAGGTTACTGATTATAACAAACTTTATGAAGAAATGTTGATAGGGCGATCGGGTTTCAAATACTTTTTAATTTGTTAATGCAAGATAGGAAGGTACGGTATTATATAATGTTTAAATAAATAATAATAATAATAATAATAACAATAATAGTAATAATAACAATAATATAGACGCCCAGACATTTTTCTAAAAGTTTGGTCATGCTTGAATGTTGTCATGTTGGGCGGGAAAGTGTTGGCACCTTGGCGGGAAATCAGGAAGGTGAAGGGGACAAGCATAATATTGACAGACTATCCTCATGATACTCAGTCACTGCCCAGCCTTCAGCCTCCTCCTCCTCCATCCTTCCTTTCTTATCTTTTCCTGTTGCTTCTTCTATTGTTCACCCTTCCTTCCTTTCTTATCTTTTCCTGTTGCTTCTTTTGCTCACCTTTCCTTCCTTTATTTTCTTTTCATGTTGCTTCTTCTATTGTTCACCTCTCCTTCCTTTCTTATCTTTTCCTCTTTCTTTTGCTCATAATTCCTTCCTTTCTTATCTTTTCCTCTTTCTTTTGTTCACCCTTCCTTCCTTTCTTATCGTTTCCTCTTTCTTCTTTTGCTCACCCTTCCTTCCTTTCTTCTCTTTTCCTCTTTCTTCTTCTGCTGTAGGTTCTCTCCTTCCTTTCGTTCTCTTTCTCGTTATTAAATATTTTTTTTATTTTTTTTGTGTGTGATCTTGAACGATACTTAAGTTTCTACAGTGACTAACACCAGATGAAATTCAGTAAATGGAAGCCTATAAAACAAATAACCTCGATACATGCCCTCACAATCACAGACGTATGTACAGTAGCTTACTCTGGTTAGGTTAGGTTAATAATAATCTGGTTAGGTTAGGAGGGGAGGTGGCCGAGTGGTTAGTGTTCTCGACTCGAGAGATTGATTCCACTCAGGTGAGGGCCTGAGAATATTTACTCTTCCGATTTGAGTTTCAGGTACTATCTATAAGGCCACCGAACGTCGTAAAACACCCTCGCTGGTACCATAACAGCTGCAGTATTTGGGAATTACCCTCACTTCCCTCCCTCTGTGGCTGGGTACCAGTTCGGAAGTCGTGACGTGTGTGTGTGTGTGTGAGTAGCAGATGACCTGGGCCACGGTAACGGGCTTGATGAAGCCTATGTCCAGTGTCGGAACATATATAAAAAAAATCGGTAACAATTGTCTTTACGGGAACTTAGAAAGATTAGTGAAAAAATGATATAACTAGAATTGCACAATAGGCCGAGCGCAAACCTTCTCAAATGACCTAGGCTATGCTACATCTACAGCTTTATGAAGTAGCCTACCCTGTGAAATATTAACCCTCAGTAAGCAGAGATAACTTGTGGCAAGCCTAGTAGCTACTGTGTGGCCGCTTATATCAACATGCTGAGGGAAGGGGTTAGCCTAATATGGTCTACGAGTGAATGGAAAGAGAGGGACGTTGTAAATTAATAAATAACTTAACTTAACGCTAATTATACTGTATATATTCATTCACAGAGAAGCTTAAATTGGCTCGTTGTGTGAGAGAGAGAGAGAGAGAGAGAGAGAGAGAGAGAGAGAGAGAGAGAGAGAGTGTGTGTGTGTGTGTGTGTGTTTTAGCTTATATTGATTGCTATTTACTTTCACTCATTTCCTATACTCTTTCACTTAAACTTCTTTACCCTCTTTTCATTGTTTCTTACTTTTTATTTTACATTACTATATTGCGTTTCTTTACAGTTTACTTTCCCTCCTCTCTCTCTCTCTCTCTCTCTCTCTCTCTCTCTCTCTCTCTCTCTCTCTCTCTCTCTCTCTCTCTCTCTCTCTCTCTCTCTCTGTGTCTGTCTCTCTCTCTCTCTCTCTCTCTCTCTCTCTCTCTCTCTCTCTCTCTCTCTCTCTCTCTCGTCTCTCTCTCTCTCTCTCTCTCTCTCTCTCCTCTCTGTCCTTGTGTCTGACCTTTCCTCACCCCCCCAGCCTCCAAGCCTCCCCCCCTCACAGCCTCCCTCCTAATCGGGGAGGCACAAGAGGAGGAGGAGGAGGGGGGTAGAGGGGGGGATGGGGTTGTGGGGTTTTCGCCGGTATATATTCTCTTTAATTGACCCTTTCGCCTCTCTCTCTCTCTCTCTCTCTCTCTCTCTCTCTCTCTCTCTCTCTCATCTCTCTCTCTCTCTCTCTCTCTCTCTCATTTCCTTTCTTCACCCCAAAGGGCAACATGCATGGCCAGAATTCCTTAGTGGTTACTCGCCCATAAGAGAGAGAGAGAGAGAGAGAGAGAGAGAGAGAGAGAGGAGAGAGAGAGAAGGGATGCAAGAGTGGATAGCAAGGCCGGAAAGAGAGGAGAGGAAAATCGATGAAATAAAATGAAATATCAAGACAGAAAGGAGGAGAAAACAAAAGAAGTAGAAGTAAAAGAAAAGAGAGAGGAGAGAAGTTGAACAGAGAAGGATTTGGGAAGAAGGAAGGAAGGAGAGGAGAGAAAGGAAAGAAATATAAAAAAAAAAGAAACGGTGAAAGGGGAACACACACGAAGATAATAATGAGGAAGGGATGACTGTCCAAAAAACCCCCCTCATTTATTCACCTCAGTGATAGCAACATGAATAGAAGGAAAGATAAACAAAAAAACAGATTCGTGGCATGCGTAAACTGATTGACTGACAGACCCATAGGTAAGTAGGTAAGTAGGCTTATAGGTAGGTTGGTAGGTAGGTAGGTAGGATAGTAAGTAGGTAGGTAGGTTGGTAATTAGGTTGGTAAGTAGGTAGGTAGGCTTATAATTATAGATAATATTACCTGATACATAAAAAGAGAGATAGATTAAAAGATTGGCTAAGAGGAAAAGATTGCTTGTAAGATAGGAAATAAAAAGAAAGAGAAAGTTTGTTACATATAAAGAGAGATGGAATGAAAGATTGCCTAAGAGGAATTTATTGCCTGTGAGAAAGGAAATAAAAGAAAGAGAAAGTTTGATACATATAAAGAGAGATAGATGGAATGAATGATTGCCTAAGAGGAATAGATTACTTGTAAGGTAGAGAAATTAGATAGGAAAATAAATAAAGTTTGATAGATTTAAACACAGATAGATAGATTGATAGATTGAAAGGTTGATTGGCTAAGAAGCATATATAGATTGTTTTATAAGACAGAAATAATAGATAAAATAAATATAGAAAAAAGAATGCTTGATACATATACAGACTGATTTATAGATAGAAGAAATATATAGATATGAAAGACTATTAGACAGATAGTTGATTATATAATAAGATAGCCTCGTATGAAAGTACGTGTAAAAAGAAAGTAAGAAAGGCCAGACAGGTAGGATACTACTATACGTTTCAGCGCCGGACAGACGGTGTTTTTCGTATATATCTCTTAAACGAATCGTTGTATCAATATAATATTTCAGCACACTGTCTATAACACCCGGGCGTAATTTATGGCTGACATACCATATTACTATATGTGTTATGTTAGGAGTTTACTGAGTGATATTAAGCCTAATCCAGTCATCATATCTAAGGCGTTATAGAGAATCGACGAGTGTGGGGTACTCGTGTAACCCCTCTACCAACACCCCGAAATCCCCCCACACCATTCTTCCTTCCCTACCCCAATATCTCATTATCCCCCTCCCCGTTTCACTCTTCACCCCCCTATTTACACCATCCACCTTCCATTTTTTATTTTTTTATGACAGTATGTACAGTATATACGTATCGTTCATTAGTAATATTGTTTAATACAGTTACCGTTGTGTGTGGACAAGAAAACCAGGGTGGGTCAAATGACCATTAAAAGCAATAGCTAATCCCGTTGTTAATGGCCGTATAGCCGGATAATAAACCCACGTGTCTAAGGCCACCTCAGAAGGATGAAGTCAATTTTTGGTTTTGGCCAAACAAATAAAATCGTTCATGGTTGCTTCATGTGTTCTTTACCTTTTTAAATAACCAATTTATGCCTTAATTGAATATTCACAGTCTCCGTATCCCCTCCACCTCTCTCTGAGGTATGAGGTACCCAACAGTCCGAGGCTATGACTCAAGTAGTGACAGGGTAGAAATCATTGACTGCCGAGGCGCACCTATTAGCAACAATGTTGTCCATTTGCCCCCGTGGATCCAGGACAGAGTTTGTTCTTCGTCTTGCCACATTGTACAAACGTGAAAGCCAGTGATGATGAAGACGATGACGTTTTCCTTGACAGTGATTGTGAATAAATTTTGTTTTATCATGTTTGCATCATTAAATCCTACACTATTATATATATATATATATATATATATATATATATATATATATATATATATATATATATATATATATATATATATATATATATATATAATTTGGTGATAATATAAATATAAAAGGGACAAGTCAACAAAATAACATTATATTAACTGGATCAAGTTGACATTTTATAATGAATAGGTACACATTATCTAATAACTTTTCCTAGAAGGTCCAGACCACAGGTAATGCCAGTACATCGTGTTCAATTGCATGGTTGACCATAAGGACTGCAAACATGGACCTTCTACATACTACATGTATGTAAACATGCTGTTGTACAGTAATTATCAAAGTGAAATACGTCTTGCCTCAATAGAATTGTACTGTACCATAATCTTAGTTAATAATCATATCTATACATATACATCTACATAATATTCTAATATATAATACAGTGATGGAAGAAATAGGGAGGGACACGAGTGATGAGGGAGGCGAGGAGCTAGGGGGAGAAGAGGAGGAATGGTTTGGGAGGGGTGTTGGGGGGGGCACACTTTCCTTCGAATGCGTCAATATGGCTGCAAGCTTTGTGCTATTTTCTCACGAGTAAACTCCTCGCATAACACATATAGGAATATGTATGTCAGCCATAAATTACGCCCGGGTGTTAAAGATAGTGTGTTGAAATATTATATTGATACAACAACGATTCGTTTAGGAGATATTTGCGAAAAACACCGTCTGTCCCGGCGCTGAAACGGATAATAGGGCCCAACAAGGACAAGGACGGAACAGTTGCTAAGGACCTTCTCTCTCTCTCTGTCTCTCTGTGTGTGTGTGTGTGTGTGTGTGTGTGTGTGCTAAGGGTTATTTGAATGCCTTGAGGGTCGCATCTCCATAGCTATAACCATTATGGACCTTACTATTTTGTGTGTGAGAGAGAGAGAGAGAGAGGAGAGAGAGAGAGAGAGAGAGAGAGAGGAGATAGAAAGTGAGGAAGTAAGCAAACGAAGGGGGGGTGATGTGTTGAGAGAGAGAGAGAGAGAGAGAGAGAGAGAGAGAGAGAGAGAGAGAGAGAGAGGGAGAGAGAGGGGGGGGGGGATAGAAAGTGAGGAAGTTAGCAAATGAAGGGGGTGAGAGAGAGAGAGAGAGAGAGAGAGAGAGAGAGAGAGAGAGTGAGGAAGTAAGCAAATGAAGGGGGTGATGTGTTGTGTGATAGATGAGATGGGAAGGAAGAAATCATAAATAACAGTAAACAGGAAGAATGTGTGCAGGATGCTGAGAGAGAGAGAGAGAGAGAGAGAGAGAGAGAGAGAGAGAGAGAGAGAGAGAGAGAGAGAGAGAGAGAACAGAACAGAATAGAATAGAATGTGATAGTGATAATAATGAGAGAGAGAGAGAGAGAGAGAGAGAGAGAGAGAGAGAGAGAGAGAGTGTTTCCTTTGACGCAGAACGGGGAATAAATAAACAACCGGGTGAAACTGAAAGCCCTACTCAATGTCTCAATGTGAATCTTCTTAACGGGGAAGTTTTGTGTTGGTAAATCTGGAGCAACTGAATTCTACAAACTATTCCAAAATGCAACAACAGAACACCATTATTTTTTGCTCTTCTGGTCCTGTTTCCTGGCATACTTTGGAGGAACTAAGGCACTCCAATGTATGTATGTATGTACCAAAAAAGAATTATATACCACCTTAAGGGACCCTGTAAAGTAGTAAAGAAAAAATAATTGGATATAAACGAGTCCTTCAAATACTGCCACGAAACATGTCCACCTATATGGAAGAATAATTAATTGGTGGCTTCTGACTCCTCCTGACTATTAAGCCACGAAAACAAACTCCTTCCTTTTATAATTATATAGGTGTGTGTGTGTGTGTTTCGTGGTAATGTTTGAAGGACTCCTATATATACATCCAATATTCTGACTACATCACAGGGTCCATAAACGTTAATGAATGAATCGCACCTTTGCCTCACTGACGAATACAACCCTATACTGATAATAATAATAATAAGAAGAAAAAGGAGAAGAAGAAGAAGGAAAACAAGAACAAGAAGAAGAAGAATAAGGAGAAGAAGAACAAAAAGAAGGAAAAGGAAC